>RJWM01008685.1:0-71491 GCA_004363535.1 Dasyprocta punctata
TATCAATGAACAGGGGAATGATTCACTTTACTTCTTATGAGAAGTGTAGCATAGAGGGACAGGGGTCCGGGAGAGAGAGATGAAGATAAGCCTCTAGCTTTGTCTAGAGAGGGTCTCCTTTCTTTTTATTTTTCTCATACTAGAGATTGAACTCAGGGTCTCTGGCATGCTAGGCAAGTGCTCTATGCCTGAGTTGCACCACAAACTCCTGGCTTTCACCTCCTCCAGATATATGCATACACAGATATATATGTTCTACTTGAGAAAAAAATAGTAATATGATCATCACAACTTATGATGACTAGACTTGTATTTTCATTCCCTCTTGATTTTATAATTTTTCTTATTTTAAAAAAGACCTATCAACATCAACAACTCAAACACAGTTATGACTGTAAATTTCTAAATTTAAGCTTTTATTGGCAAAACTGAGGAGAGAGAAGTTGTCTCAGCTGATTAGATGCAGCTACTTTTAAATAGTCATTGGATTTTTATAAGTTTTCTTAAAATTTGGAACTATTTTTCATTCTATACTTGTACAGAAAAAAAGAGAAATTCAATTCACAGAATGTCAAGCCATTAAAATGTCATGAAAGTAGAAGATTTCAGAAACAAACATCCTATTTTAAGACTGAGAGACCTTGGCAATGAAAGCCTCTAAATTTAAATGACTGATTCAACAAAAAGCTCTATTTTGAAGGGCAGGGTAAAGTTTATGGAGGTGTAGAGACTGCCAGATGGACACAATCAGCAGCAATAATATGCATGAACATATGTGTGTCAGTTCATTTGGGCTGCTGTAACAAAATACTATAAATTAGGTAACTTATAAAACAGAAATTCACTGTGGGTTCTAAGATGGTCAATTTCTAGTTAGAGGCCTTTTTTTGGGTTACAGATGCCTGACTTCTGGTGTCCTCACAGGCAGGAAGGAAGAGTGCTGTTTCTCACGATACTTTAAAAAGGGCACTTATCTCACTTATGGGGGCTCCCCCCTTACGACTTAATCACCTTCAAAGTGCACCACCACACAACATCACCTTAATGATTAGAATGTTAATATATGAATGTTAATGTATGACCTTGATGACTAGAATGTTAATGTATGAATGTTAATGTATGACTCTATTAAAACTATTTCAATAAACATGCACATATATCCATATGTATGTTGGTATACTTGTGTATATTGGTGTGAATGTCGGAAAAAGAAAACTTAGTTACATGACATACACTTAGATTCTGCATACCTGTATTTTCTGTTCCAAGATATAATGCTGGTAAAACTATGCACTTTTCAAAAACCTAAAAACTAAATCAAGTTTAAGAAGAACTCTTTATTTGGCATACATAGTGTGATATTATTCTTCAGGAAGAATTAGCTCATTATAATCACCATAGGACAAGGCTCGAAGTGAATGTGCAAATATCAAGATGAATTGCTGAAGCATTTTTTTTTTCAGAAAAGTCAACTGAACTCGTTGAGTAAGAAAGCTTTGCATACCACAGGTACCTATTTTAAAATGCAGTTTTGAAATTGCATGGTTATTAAATAGCTACAACAGTAAGGAAGAAAAATAGGAGACTATCTACAAAGCAAAGAGATTATTAAGAGTATAACGCAGAGCTCACCAACAAAATCTATGATTGGGTTAGGGGAATAAAGGATATTAAAGAAAGGGACTTAGAGTGGAAAGCTTACTGTACCAAAATGTGCCTGACAAGGACTCTTGGAAATAGCCAAATTAAATAACAGTGATAATGTTTGAGACAAATGAGCTTCGCTTTTAATCTTCTTTGTTAGTGTTTTAGTTGGGTGTCCTACTGCAGATAATGCTTGCCCGTATGTCGCATGTATTACTAATTACCTTCTTGGACCTCCACCTATGTGTTAGTGACTATGCTCAAGATTTCCCTTCCAATTATTATTTCTGGGAGAAATGCTGTTGGTCATTTTTATATCTAATTCTATGAAAATCAGAGCTGTTTTTATTTCTGTGCAACTCATTTTGACACCCCCCTTTGCCAGTATCACTGTAATACAGTTTTGATTTATTCTTTCACATTTCTCATTAATAGGAAAGATTAAAGAGAAATGGCTATTGATAAACAGGTCAACTTTTCTCTGTTCATAATTCTGACTTTACTTTTGTGATCTCATTCCCTCCATTGTTTGCTTGAGGAATCCAAGAAGAAGCATAAGGCATGAGCCTCAGGACAAACAATACTGAAAATATTAAAAGGTCGTACAGTTACATAAGACAGGCTTCTTTCTCATAAGTCCAATTAGTCAACAAGAGACAAAGAAAAAGGAAGAATCACTTTCTTTTGAAAATGCAAAAAACTGAAGAAATACCTACTCCATTATTTTATTTATCTCTACTACACTGCCATCAGTCTTTTCAAAACAAGAAACAGGAAAATTGTGCTTACTGAAAAGAAGGAAACTATTTTAGAGTTTACATTACAGTTGTTGTTCTGATTTACTGAACACAGTGAGACACCTAACCTTTTGATTAGAAAGTATCCATTCATGCTTGACAATGACAATTATTAGTAATGATTTCAAATGACGACTCCTTGTTATTACCATGTAGAACTGATGTGGAAGATACAAATATCTCCAGGAAAAAGAACAACAAAACTTTCAGTGGTTTTTATTTTAAAACATCCTGATTCTTTGTTCTGTCTCTAAATAAAGTCTCTGAAAAGAATAGAACTTCAGTTGTAACTCACAATTTACCATAGCTTGAAAGCAAAGTGAAACTGGCAATAAAATAGGAAAGATAATTCTAAAAAACCAACTAACCAAGCAACCAATTAAAAAAAAAATTAATGATCAGTAATTAGACATCAAACTTGGCAAATAAACTGTTTACTAAGGGACGCTAATTTTTAAGGGACAAATGGGTACTACTATAGTGTGAATATCCACGTCTTTTCAAGCTTTATATGCTAAATTCCACACCCCCAACCTGATGGGAGCTGGGAATGCTGGACGGTGATGAGACCATCAGTTCAGCGTGTTCACGAGTGGGCTTGCTGTCTTTACAAAAGAAATCTGAGGAATTTGCCTTGCTCTTTCTATTAAAAGGGAACACGGAAAGAAGGGGCCATCTATGAAGAAGCTGGCCCTCACTGAGTTTGCTAATCCCTAGCTTTTGGGCTTCCCTGCCCCTAGAACTGTGAGAAGTAAATCTCTCTGTTGTTTCCAAACTGGTATTTTGTTATAGCAGCCAAACTGGACTAAGAAAGACACCAATAGCTATTTCAGTGTTCTCTCAATGTTGACTTTACCACTGTGCACACATAAACTCTTTATTTTAGAATCATCGTACTGGCAGTTTTTCTGTGTATTCTTATTCTGCACTTCTCTCTTTGAAGTCATTCATAATTGTTGATTGAATTATGATAAACCAAGAAAGACGTTTCCTCTATGCTGCTGCTTTGGAAACTTTAAAAGGCTTGGGAATAACCTGATGGCCTCATGAGAATGCAGATTCTGATTCAAAAATCAGGGTCAAAAATATTGATTCTGCATTTCTAACAGGCTCCTGGAAATCCTGATGTTGTCAGTCCCTGGACCACACTTCGAGTAGAGTATTTCTATGTACTATTTTGGCATAAGAGAAAAGCAGTGTTACAAACAGCCAAATAGAAAATCACTAGCATTGCCAGGTTCTGCAATTAAAGTGTGAAACAAAGACTTCATTTGTTATGATTCAAAAAGTCCTGGGAAGAAAAGAAGTGACAGCAAATCTGACAATAAACTCTTGACATTGTTAATTTGATGGCCTTAAGCAAAATCTATTTCTCCAAGTATATATTTTATTAATATTAGGGGAACTAAATAATAATTTATAATAAAATAGCATGTGGTGATTAAATGATATATTCTATTGAAGGGTCTCATACATAGTAAGAGCTGAATAGGCATTATTCATGAACTACTGATATTGCTAATAATATTAGTCATCACTATCTCACTATAATAAAAATGGGATATTAAAGATTGCAAGAGGAATCCAATCCATTGTATTTATTATACAGGTGAGGAAATTGAAGGCTGGGAGGTGGAAGTGACATGTCCATGATCACATAACAAATCAATAACAGAACTAATCTGATCTTTTCAAATATAAGTATTTAATTCACTTATTCATTCATCATGCCTTTGAGTGTCAACTATCTGTCAATTGCTGTGGCATGAACACCAAATGGGAGAAGATACCGTCTTCATGAAACTTGCAGAAATAATTTTTCACTGTAGTCATTTAAATAATTATACAGAAAGTTACTTTACTAAAAGAAAACTGCTAGAATGGAGGAGTGCCATAAATGCAAATAGAAGATTTCATGAAAAAATAGACAAGTATGAGCTTTCTAGAGAAGTGTGGAAGAGGAAGAAATTTAGGCACAAGGACTGGCTCCTGCAAAAGCAATGTTCAAGCTGTCATGATGACTGGAGCTGGACAAGCAGGCTAGTGCCCTTCTACCAAGGAAGGTTCTTACAAGCACACAAATGGATGAGCCTACCTTGTAAAGCAGAAAAAAAAAAATACTGAGTCAACAGAGACCCAGGCTTTGTTAAGTCTTTTTTTCGCCATGTACAATGTTTTACAATTGTTGAATTAGTTGTACACTTACAGCAGTTGGGGCATTGCACACGAATAGTAAGATTTTTGCTTCCCATGAAAATTCCAAAAATCGTAACATACCCAGTATGTTGTTCATGGAGCAAAACTCAGAATTAGATGATAGTGGCCCTTTTAAAAATGGCTTCTATGTTTTCCAGATTCAACTTCTTCAATAAGTATACCTGAATTGGTTAGGCCTTTGAAATTTATGATCAAACTAATTCATGTATTAAACTTTTCCTAGTGTTAACTTTCAACAGCATTGATCTGTTTAGGACCTGGGTTTCTTATATAGTGGATGATATATCAAAGTGACAGATGCTGTATTCCAAACACTACCTACACTGACCAAGTTAATCGCTGACACCAAGAATTCACATTGTGGACATGAGACTTCTACTCTCTTTGATCAGGATCTAAGAAGCCAAAGTTACAAATTAATTTTTCTTAGACACAAGTTAGCTTCTTTTATCTATGGCTATAAACAGAAATCAAGAATTAGGCACAGTGGCACATGCCTATATCCCGGCCCTCAAGAGGCTGAGGCAGGAGGATCACTGTAAGTATGAGGACAGCTTGGGTTACATAGTGAGCTCAAGGCTAGCCTGAACTACATAGCAAAAACCTGTCTCAAAAAATAAAAATTGCTATCAAATGATCATCCATAAGAAATTTTAAAATATTAAAAGTAAGTTGTTTATTCACATTAATATTCTCTACATAAATACAAAGAAAGTAAACCCCTGAATAAAACTCTGATTCAAAAATAGGCATAGAAAAGAGCCCTAGTATGCAAAAATATGACAAAGATAGTTTATATAAAATAGTTGCATACACTAAGTGCTGAAATATATTTGCAGAGTAGATAAAAATTCCTTCAAATATTCATGCAACTGTCCAAAACCTTGAACACAATTCCCCAAACTAGTTCATTTTTAAAAAATCATCAAATTCCACTATGATATTTAAAACCATAAGCAAAATTTTACTGGTGATATTTATATGAATGCATAAAATATATTTATTTATTTGTCTGGTATTTTGCAGGAGTTAAAATTTATAGTGTGCTTTCTGAAGGTATCATATCTATTTATTTAACTAAGGCTTTAGAAAAATAATATGAAAGTGTATTAATGATATAATTTCTTACATGTGTTGGCAAACAATAGGTGAAAATAATATTTATGCATTTAGGTAACATTATAAGAGGTTTCTGAAATTCAGTGGTCACAGAGAACTGTCAGTATTCTTTTTTGTTTATTGGTGTTTTGCCTTCCTGCTTTCTTTGTGGTGGATAAATTGTCTACCACTTGTCATTAGTTACATATATTGTAAAAGTCCATTACTTTTGTTGGTAGTTTTCAGGTGATTTTTGATGCTATTGAAAAGGAAAAAGTGATGATTTTAAGAAGTGGCATATGTAGTATTTCATAGTACCCTGTTATCTTTTTTTTTAACAAATTGATTAAGTTGTAATTTACATATTACAGCATTATACATTTTAAGAGTACAACTAAAATATTTCTACTAAGCATATTCAGTTTGTAACTATGACAATGATACAATTTTAGAATATTTTTGTCACCCTTTGAACCTACTTAATTCCCATTCCCAGATCTAACACAGACAGCCATTCTCCCATTTTTAGTGTCTATACTGGTTGGCTTTCCATTGGTGGGCCAAAACACCCGACACTTGCACACTAAAGAAGAGGCCTATCAAAATAAAAGCTCACGGTGTCAGAAATTTCAGTATATCATTAGTTGGCTCCATAAATATCATGGTGGAAGGAAATGGTGGAGCAAAGCTGCTCATGTCTGGGAAAAAAGGGATCAGGGAGCAGATATAGTCACTAAGATAACACCCCCATGATTCACCCAGGCATATTCAGAATTATGCTCTAATCTATGCATCTCTCAAATCAGTCAAGTTGATAACCAAGTTTAACTATCACATCTCACTCCTTGTCAATGTAACACCCAAATACATTTACTTAAACCATATTTACTTTCCAAATAAAGACAACATCAAGGTCATACCCGCAGATATCATGATATATCTAGCTTGTGTAAACCCTAAAATGCACAAATTCCTTCCTTGAAATCTCATCCACTCCAGCATTGCTTAAAAATCCTGAGTCCAAATTAGCTGATACTCAAAGAAAGCTCTTGTCTTTGAACCTCAGTAAAATTCAACAAGAATGTTACTTAATCTCAAGATAAAATGGAAAAAGGCAAATTGTCTCATTCTCGTTGGCACAAATGGGAGGCTAGATAAGACTAGGAGCAAACCAAGACCTAAAGCCTACAGGACAAACAGAGTCAGTAGTTTTACAGTGGGATCTAGGCCATGTCATGATGAGATGTGGGTTCCACATGGCTTAAACCATGTTGGTTGATCATGCTTGGTGCAACATACAGCCTCTCTCTTGGGCTGGCTCTACTCTAGACTTGTGACATTTCTTATCAGGTATTCCATGTTCCTGACATCTGCAACTTCTTAGAGTCTTGACCTCCCTCTCACAACTTCACATACCTCATATCTCAGAGTGTCCTACAAAAGTCTCTAACCCTGTTACACATTTTTGCCCTAATTCTTTGGCTTTCCTTGGAAATAAAGTTTAAAACATTGTAACCCCAAAACTCATATGTTCTACATGCCTGGAATACCAGCATCACATGAACAACATCAAGGTCTGGGTCCAAGCTGTGGAGTACGTGAGCCTCCTTGAGCCATTGCTGTCTTAAAAAAAAAAAAACCCTGAGCTACTAATTCCACAGGTGGGTACGTTCTAGGCCTTAGGATTTTCTTCTCAACTAAAAGGTGCCTACTTTTGCTTGCGGGAATTGGTGATGGGTAGGATGTGCTCATTCCTGAGATGCCCTTGAGGCATCTTTCTTCCTGTTCTGCTTCATTTTAATGGTCCTAACTCTCCAGCAAACAACAATCTCTTTAGCCCCAAATTTACATGGTCATTTTTGAGCCAAAATGGAAGGATTTCAAATATTTCTGCTGTCCTTTTTGCTCCTGATTTTCACTGTAAGTGTGACCAAAAGAAGGTAACAGTGCCCATGCTACACCCTCAGTGCTGAATTGCCTTGAAATTTTCTCCACAAGATCAGTCTGCCAACTTTAAGTGAAACCTTACACATAATCTTAAGACATGAACAAAATATAAGCACAATCTTCTATTGTTTTGTTTTGCCAGTATGTAATAAGCATGGCCTCTAATCTAATACCCAATACAGTCCTGATTCTAATCTGAAACCTTATGAGCCTGGCCTTGACTCTTTACATTCCTATTGATACTATGGTATTCTAAGCTCCAACTAGAATCGCTTATTGGGCACTGTTTATTGAATTTTAGGTTTTCAATAGCCTATTTTTCCAAACTTGTTTAAACTCTTCCTGTAAACATGTTCCAAAGTTTTCTCAACCACATAGTCAGGTACAGTCACAGTAACAACCCAAAATCTCAATTAAAAAAATCTGTATTGGTAAATTCATTATTTCTGGGACAAAATATATGACACCCATAATTTAAAGAAGGAAATTTTAAGTTTGCATTATGGTTTCAGAGGTTTCAGTTTATGAGTGACTGGCTTTAAGGCAGAAACATCATGGCTGAAGAGAATGGTGGAACAAAACTGCTCATTTTATGGTGGCTGGGAAGTAGAGCACAGGAGAATACACCAGAAAGGAAGGAGCTAAGGACCAGACATAGTTCTTAAGGTAGCATCCTTCGAACCCACCCAGATACAGTCAGAAGTGTGAATACTAATCTAGGTGTCTCTCAAGCCAATCAAGTTGTCAATCAAGATTAATCATCATGGTACCCATTGATTTGCTTTTCCTGGCCATCTTATACAAAGTTAGATGCATAATTTGTGGCCTTTTTTGTCTAGATGCTTACAACTAGCATCATTTTTTTTTTTTAGGTTCATCAATTTTGTACCGTATTTTAGTACTTCATTTTTTTGTGATACAAATATACCAATTCTGTTTATCTATTTACTCATCTACATATCTACCCTACTATTTCATGTGATTCAAAATATTTAAAAACTATTCTCTTTCAGCTCTACTTAAAATGCCTTAGGTTTCAGAAATAATAATCTTAAAATTGCTAATGGAGAGGAATGTGAAGAATATATCTGGATTATAGTTACTTTAAGTTGTTTAGGGCCTGATGACCTCTCAGTCTATAAGCTTTCTTTTTATTTTTTTCCTGCACTGATAATTGAACTCAGGGCCATCCCCGGCCCCTTTTATTTTATTTTGAGACAGATTCTCACTGAGTCTCTAAATTGCCCACACTGGAGTAGATCTTGCTATCCTCCTGCCTCAGCCTCCTGAAGTACCACCACTTCTGACTCTAAACTATTCTAACACAACCAATGAGATACCAATTAACCAAATAAGACATAATTTCTTTGTGACCTGAAGTTTTCTTAAAATTTTGCAGAATACAAAGTACGATTATTCTAGCCTCTATCAGATAAGCAAGGCCAAGAGTTTGAGCCACAGGGAAGAGATTTGGGTAAAGACTTACAAATGGAAAAATCTATTAATAAAAAGGCCATGCTTAAAGACACATTCCACTTTTCTAGCCGAGGTCAGAAGAAGCTGTTTTGTTTAGCAAATCCTTAATGGTTCATGAACACACAGAAAGCTAATCCCTGGCTACTTAAAAATGTCAAGTTCATGTGATGGCAAAGAGAAATGCTATATTACTTATGGATTTGTGAGAAGCAGAAAAAAAGAAAGAGAAAAAATATTATAAAATATGTTGTTCTGTATTCTAACAGGCTTTGGAAGACATTTCATTCTGTTTATAATCAAAATGCTGATATTGGATGACATATACTCAGAATATATAAACAGAGAAGAGAGAAGCAAAAAAAAAAAGGTGCAGAAGATTAAGCAGAGTATTGTATAATTTATGAACCCCTGGAAAATGATAGAGTATAACAGAAAACAACTGAGACTCATTATCTGTGCACTACATGGAAAACAGAAACTGCTCAAGTAGCACTCAGATATGTTTTCATTGTAAGCTCAATACACTTACTTTGCAATTAGGTTTTTACCCTTAAAATCATATATTGTATGAATTTAAAATGAGAAAATAAAATGTTTTATACACATTCTGCTCCCCCTTTTTTCTTTTAAAGTAAAGGAAGCCCTGGAAAAGGAAAGTCAACATCAAATTCTCCATATTTCCTTGACATGATTTTCAATGAAGTTTCACATCAGTGGTTTTATTTTCTCTGGACTAAGTCTAAGTTCTTAACATTTGTAAGTAGTAAAACCTCTGCTTCATTAAACAAAGTCCTTGGAACACAACAAATCTCTAAGCCATAGGTCAGGGGTACTACTTCTGTCATGACACTCTCAACTGAATTGCTAGAAAGAGAAATGAAATCTTGTGGGTGTGAAGCTAATAGCATCATTTCATGGAGACTTGGAAATATTTTATTACTTTTAGCAGTTAGTTTGCTTTGGGATCAAGAGTTTTGATACTTTATTTTTGAAGATATATAAATCTGTCTGTGTTTAAGGGGAAATAATTCTATTATCTAGAAAACTCTTTTGAGATTTTTGACTCTTTTTATTCGAGGGTTCTGTTAACATAGAAATTGTTACTCTGGATTGCTAGTTTTAATTAAACCACTCTATAGTTTCTTGGTATGAAAATGTCTTAGTAGGTTTCTCAAAACAGTCCAGCAAGATTTGGGAAATAAGTTCCTGAAAGTGATAGTGTGCATATTATTTCTTAATGATGTTCCTCTACTCAAAAGCTGTGGAATTAAATAATTCATCTAGTCATTCCACAAACATGTACGGAACACTGGTTATGTTATATGCCAGGCACAAAAGGATGGAGGCAAGAATAGAAATGAAAATAAAATCACTGCCTCAGACAGACTATATTCTAGTGGGATGATAACTAGCAGACTGTAGACAAGTAAAAAATGTATAGTATGTTAAAGAGAGACTAAACATAAGAGGAAGACATGTACTAGGAAAAGGATGTATAAAAGTTGGGGTAATATGAAACATGGGAGAAGTCTGGAGAGGTCCTCGTAACAGGGTGAGGAAATTGGCCCTAGAAACATCCGTAAGGAAAACATCAATTTAAAAAGATCACGTGTAGTAGTCAGCCTTTTGTCTTTGGGACTAAATGCCTGAGAACCTCCATGTGAAGGAGGAGAGCTGCAATTGGCTCGTGGCCTCCGAAGTTCCTGTCCAAAGTTAGCTGGTGTCAAGGTAGATGAGGCATGGTGCAGGAAAGCTGCCCAACTCGTAGCAGCCAGACAACAGAGCAGGGAAGCAGCACTGGAAAAGAAGGGGTCAGGCACCAGATAAAGTACTCAAGGCCACACCTCCATGACACACCCAGACATAGCCTGAAGTGTGCTTTACTAATCTAGTGGGCATATCCCAAGCCAATCAAGTTGACAGTTCAGCTCAACTGTCACATCACGTAGACCCCCCTGGAGCAGAAATGTGATTGATAAATTCAGTCTATATCCATAATAGACCCACAGCCTTATCACCCTGGTTCAGCCACCAACATCTCTATCCTGGATTATTTCAATGCTAGAGACCACTTGGTTCCTGTACTCAAGGTTGAGAATACCTTGGCTACTGCAGGGTGAGGGAAGAAGTACAGAGATTAGATAGACTCAGGACATAGGGCCTGATAGGTTTATAAGAAACAAGTGACAGTGGAATAAGGTAAGGCACTCAGTTTTAGACACAACTTAGATAAATATAAAATAGATATCCAGCAAGTAGATACATGCAGGTGGAATTTAGTGCAGATATTTGCATGGAAATATCATGTTGGGAATGACCAGCTGATATTTGAAGCCATGCATATAGGTGAATTATTTTGAAAGTACAGATAGAAAAGACTAGAGGTCCACAGGCTTCCCACCAGTATACTCCAAAATGCAGAGGTCAGAGACACAAGAAGCACTTGCAAAGAAACTGACATGGCACCATGAAAAACGTTAAGAAAAGCCAGGCAATTGTGCTTCACCACATTCTACAAAAAGACAGCTCTGTCGGTTTCATTTGTAACTCTAACTCAAACCTCACCTACCACCCACACACCACGCGACTCACTCCAGGGAGCAGAGACACTCACTCATTTGTCACCCAAGTCAACAGTTGTGTTTTGTTTCTGAACTCTTCAGAATTATCCAAAATCAATGAGACATCTTGTCTTTTATATATGATAGCCTACATTTTTTTAAAATGTATTCCACTGTCCTCATTTTTCTATCATTACTGTAGTTCAGGACACCCATCTGAGTCCACGATAATGAAAAAGCTTCCCACTCTCACCAGTGTTTACAACCCTCAGTCCTTCACTCCTTAAATCTAATTCCATATAATACTCAGGTTGATCTATCTAAAGAGTAAATATAACAAAGAAGTCCAGCAGTAACTTTTTTGTTGCTTTCCAGTCAAGACTAAGTTCAAGGCCCTTCAAAATCTGTCCATAGTTCTTCGAACAAGTTTCATGATTTCCTTTACTGACCGCATAAATTCTGACCATTCATTCTAGCTTTTGGTTCCCTGGAGGTAGTGGTTGTCTCTTCTTGTCTCCCCACAGTTGTTCACCTGGTACGGAACTCTATTCTCCCCAGATTCACCACCCTTACTCCTAGTCACATTTTTAGATCTCAGTTTAAATAGGACCTTCCTCAGGAATCCAGGACACCAGCACTCCTTATCAGGAATTTTTGACTTTCTTCTTGGTTTCTTATTTTAGCAGTAACCACATTGATTTTTCTTAACTTTTTAAATTGGTTTATATCCTTATCCTGACCACTAACAGTGCCATTCTTGTTCATTGCTGCGTTCCCACAATGTTGTCAGAAAATATTGCAAGTTTTCCATAATTAATTGTTACATAAATGAATAGATGGGATCTGACTTATTTTTTGCCCTCCTCTGTACAACAGAACTTTCAGCCTCTTGCAAAGTTTTCTTCTTTTGTCCTAAATCGGAAGCCCTAAAGAGGTATTTCTTATGAACACACACAGTCTGCCACAACTAGACATCAACTGAATGTTATGGTCTCAGGTATCTCTCCTCTCAGACTGGCATCTCAACCCTATCAGCCCTGTGCTATGATTCCTCCATACGCAGACAATACCAGACAGGTTCTTGGAAACACTGTGTTGCCACAGTGCTGTATGTACCCAGCTGAAATGAGCAAAACATTCCCTCTGCCATTTTGGGTCACAAGGTATTGTAACAAGACCCAAACAGAGTTGCCTTTGCCCTGTTTTCTTCATCAGCTTTGTGTAGTTATCTAAGCTCTTTTCAACTGTGACTCACATTTACTTCTTAGGGAACAGGCTCGAGGACAAACTTTATGCCATTCTATTTGTTTCGCTTTTCCTTCAGAGTCTCTAGATACCTGGAAATAAAAACTACTCGTAAATTCTCCACCTCCCCCCAATCCAAACTAACTGCAAGTAAAATTGTATACATTGAGGTCTAGAGGACCGTGGACTATTGTAACATCAGCTTAAACCAGAAAACTACTGTCACTATCCTTGCTCTGTACATCCTCAGAAAAATAGACTTGAATGTTTTATTCTAGATATAATATGAAGCTCAGGGTTAAACAAATAATAAGCCTGGACTCATTATTAACTTTCTATTATTGTGGCATATTTAGATGGAAAATACTTAAAAAGGTAAAAATATCATACTTCTGTTGCCTAGGAAAGCTTCTACTAGTACTCAGCTCCTCCCACGAAATGTTCTGGGAAATGTCTCTCTCAGTAGTCCATGTCTCGCATTAACTTTTCATCGTCCATTTCTTTCGTCCAGTGAAACCATATCTCATCTGTTTCCCCAAACCGCTATTTTCTATATTTAGTTTTCTTTTTTCACTCCCCCTTCCCTCCTTTCTTTCTCTCCTTATCCCTTTTCCTTTTCTTTCACCTTTCCCTTTTTCTCTTTCATTTCACTTTCCTTGCCTCACACATGCTAGGAAACCACTCTTATCACTGAGTGTAACCTCACTCCTCTTGGAGATTTGATCCTTCTAAGTTGCCCAGGCTGGTCTCATATTTGTCATTTCCCTTCCTCACACTTCTAAGCAGCTGGACTTACAGGGATGTGCTACTATGCCTGGCTCTCTGTATTCCTATAGGAAGTCAATGCCAGGCTGGGGGGTTAGCTCAGTGGCACAAGTTCCTGCCTGGCAAGCAGGAGGTTGTGAATTTGATCCCTGGTACAAGAAGAAGAAGAAAAAAGAAAGAAGAGGAAGTGGAAGCAGAAATAGAAGAAGACGATGATGATGACTAAGAAGTCAATGCCAAATGTTTTAGAAAACTATCAGAAAACATTTCACTTTTTACTTCTTTAGTTTCATTTCTTCTTCACTTATATGTTGAACCACATGAAATTATAGATTTTCACTATTTTATATTGGTCTCTCTCCTGAAATGGCAAGAAATTCTGGGGAAGTACACTGACAACATAACTATTAAGATCTCCTTATCATATTTATCACAAAACATGATCTTACTAAGAGTTTTGGCTTGTAATGTTCTCCTTTTATCCTTTTATTAAACTGTTCCCATCTGTTTCTTTGGAGGTTTTTTCACTGAAATTTTCCTGATGGTTTTCTTGATTGCATTTAGACCAATATAGCTTTTTGAAATTATTTTCTTATCTTAATACCATATAACTGACTATTTTGTAATGTTTATTATTCATGTTTTATCCACATAAATTGACTTTCTACCTGTTAAGTATTATTGTAACTAATTGAAAACAATTGATCCTTTTATTTATTTTATATGAATCCTATCACAAGTTCTAGCTAAATCCTAAGCACCAGATATGTGGTTAGTATCTTTTTCCTGATAGATATATCGAAGAACACAAAAAGTCCAAAGATCAATATCCAATTAAGTGTTATCATCTTTATTAAACAAAGTACTATGCTATTAAAAATTTACAACACTTCTTCAGCACATGGTTGACTTCTCAGACTTACATACAATCATTTTTTTCTTAAAATATTTAGCATAGTATTCAAGTCAGGAAGAATAATTTCCAGATTGCTCCATGAGTAAATATAATTTACGCAGAACTAGTTTTGGTCATTATCATCATATTTCTTATTAGATCCACCTTCTGATCATTTAAAAAAGATCTTAACTCAGCTGGCCTGCTGGAAATTTTCCTCATTAAATTGATTTTCTTCACTGGAAATTTTGAGTACTATAAAATTCATAATAAACACTCAGAGAATATTTAAACTCGGGCCAAACGAGTAAGCTGTGACCTAGTATTAGCTCCTAAAGACCACTTTGTCTTATCCCAAATCTTGAAGGCTATTTTTAATTTGAAGATAGAAGGTGAAATAAAGGAAAAGTCCTGATTTGTTGTAAAATATTTCTGGAGTTTGTAGAATGGCTCTCCAGTGGGGAGCCACCAGAGCCTGCCAATCTTATAGTGGGTCTCAAGAGCCTATTGAAGCGCTGGCTTAAAGCTTTGAACATAATATTTATTGGCACAGAGTGTCTTCTAACTGCACTTCAACTCTAATACTATATAATGCTAAGTCTCAACTGTACTCCAGTTCCCTGATATCAGAGCTTCAGCATTTGCATATTTCCATTTGATTAGCTATCATAGGAAACACACAGTAATACTGAATTTCCAGCTCAGCCTTTGGTTTCCCCCGAACTTTGGTGATAACTAGGAGATGGCTGAGGCTCATTTGTGAGACACCTTTTATTCTTTGTATTTTTAATCACAAAATACTTGCGGTTGTTTTGATTAAACTTTTACTGATTACTCACAACATTTGTATATCAGGGTGATAAGAGATCACTTGTTTTTCCAAAATCTGTGACTATCTTGAGATTGCTTATGGTAAGTAAATTTTATACACAAATTATTTTATGAATAAAAAAGACAGACAAGATATAATGGCAAGTCATCCATTTCCTATGGATGCAACCATATGTCAAAATAGATTAATTAGCAAATAAATGATGCTCTGCAATGTAGGCAAAAAATAAGTGTTATTAAGTACTATTTAGAAGCTAATTTAAGGACAAACTATGAGCTAAGTCTGAGTGATAAGATGATAGTTTGTAATAAAGGAAAGATATGAAATATTATGAAGTACTATTCAGGTGTTATTTCAAGGAGAAAATGTGACTCTCAATTATGTGTTTATAATTGTGTGTAATTTGTGTATGCGTATACATGGATGTGTGTGTGTAAGGGCTTGTTTGTTGTTTGCGTGCTTATTTATTTATTATTTACATATTGATTTATACTTTTAGTGCAGTTAAATTTCTTAGTTCATTCCCTATCTTAGGATATGGACCAAAGATAAACATCATCATTCAATGCCCTTGTATTGCATTGATTACTAGGGGTTATGACTTTGGCCTCTAATTCTAGAATTCCTGAGAGGAATATGGCCTAGAGAATACTGTTTGTGAGGGCTTAAGTGTTCAGAATGCTTTCCTGATTGACTAAGTCAGTGACACATGAAATTTGATCAGACTTCTAGAGTCACACTGATGACAAAAGACATTTAGACAGAAATTGTGATGCTGCTGTCTTGTCATGAGAGCTACTACTCATTTTAGCAATTCAACTGCTGCCCATGCTGTGGGAGTTTGCTGCTATCTGAGCTATGTGGTTTTGCCATTTTTGTAGCTCTTCACTTAAACGTAAGCCTCATGGGCATTAAATGTCTCTGTGACAATGGGAAGCAATAGATACACCTCAGGATACTCATACCAATGTTGAATGTGAAGGTTACTGGACACAAATATTTCTTAGTATGTATTTTTTTAAATTCAGTGGAGCCTAGAAGCATTCTTATAATTTTAGAATCTAGTCTTCAAATTGGGCAGTGTTTATGAAAAATGAATGGCAACTGTTGCCACACATAACCCTGTGGTACTATGGCACTAGGACCTCCCGCACCTCAAAATCAGTGCCTGCTTAGTCAGTGAGGTCTTTTCACCCCGCTGCTAAGTGATTCCTCTGACTTTTCAATCAGTGACCTTTCAGCTCTGTGCAGTTCTTCACTCCTCTGCTCTCTCCTTCCCCACTGGAGTCTCTTCTGAATTCCAATCTTATTACTCACCCATGGTTCTCAGGCTGAAGTAAAGTGGATGAGGAAACACATGGTAGATTGATGCACTCCTAAAGAATGAATGCCATCACTTTTTTACTCTCTCTCTCAATTCTTCCTTATGGTTCTTAAATTGCTAGGATATTCCTGAGACATGACACAGGAAGATACCATTCGAAAGTCATATTTTCCCTCCAAAGACTCATATGTTAAAAGGCTTGGTCCCAAAGAAGGCACTACCGGAAGCTGGTGGAATGTTGAAGAAGGGAGGACAATGGGAGGTCTTTAGCTCATCGGGGGCCTCTGGTTGAAGGGAATAGTGGGACTTGGGCTTTTTCATTATTGTTCCATAGGCACTGAGATCGAAGTTTTTTGCCCCACCACATGGTCTCCTCCATCGTTTGCAGCACCCACACCAGAAGCCTAAAAGCAACCGATCTGCCTGATCATGCATTGTAACCTCAAAAACTATAAACTGAAATAAATGTGTTATGTGTATGTGCTGACTGATCTAGGCATTTGTTACAATGCTATAAAGCTGACTAATACAGGAAACTCACATATTAATCCATAGACCAAGCCCTAGGTTGAGAGTAACGGATAAGAGTGTCTCTGAGACATGTGTGAGATTTGGAAGCAGACAGAGTGGAATTTGCTTCCTAGAAGAGTGAATGAGGAACAAGAAACAATAAATCCACATGTGATATTGCATACAAGGGACTCAAAGAGCCTCACTGAATTTTCTTGTCCAATATGTTTAAGAGGCTAACACTAATAAGCTGGAAACATCTGATCAAAAGGGGATCCTTGAAGATGGACTGTGTGCTGGCTCAACCTGGACAACAGATGAAGCAGCCATATAGATGACAGACTCTGACAGGACTCAAAAAGAGAAGTCCCTGTCTGCAGCATTGGTAGTCCTAACACCACATGTAGGTTGTGCCATCCTAAAAGTTTACACAGGTTCTGAGAACCCATATCGAGACCATGGAGAAAGAAGCAGGAAGCCTAAGTGTCAGCTGAATTTAAACTTACCAAAGAATGTGACTAAAAATTAAGTTGGGCTCTTAAAAAATAAGTGATGTTTTATCTGCTACCCATTTGCGTAGTTAGCTTGCAGTCTGTATCAGTTACATATACAAGAGCACATTCTTCTGAAAATCACATTTCTGTTGAATATACAAGAGCATTCTTATTTAGATGACAATTTCAGGCCGGCAGTTTGGCTCAGTGGCTTAAGCACCTGCCTGGCAGGTGTGAGGTTGGGAGTTCAATCCTCTGTACCGCAAAATAAATAAATACATAAATAAATATTTATTAAAAAAATAAAATGACATTTTCACATGGGAAATAAAATGGAGGGGAACAAATTATAACATTAAGTTTTTGGATATGACATGGGTAATCCAGTCTGCTAGATGCTAATAAATATTTAATATTTTCATGAATGTTATATAGTAAATAATATTATCCCCATTTCTTGGAACAGAGAACCAAGGCAGAGGGAGCTCAAGGCAAAGGGAGCCCACATTATGACTCAGAGTGATAAAATCAAGATTTAGTGATATGCTCATATATATATTCACAGGTCCTGAAGTCTTTTTTCAAATTTCCCACTTAACAGAGACACATTAATTTAAATAATCAGATAATGGGAGGATATTCATACACACACAGACACACAGACACACACACACATGGAATTTTTTCTCCTGAATCATGAAGTAAACTGCTTATACTCCCCATTTATATTTAACTGTAAACATAAAAGACACTGATATGTAAGTTTAAAAATCTTCCTTCATTTTCATACTAAGAAGTCTGTTAAATATACTAAATCATGTGTTTGAAAAATGACTTTTAAAAATTTTGGATATATTTAATAAGAAGATTAAACAACGGACGGAAGAGTTCAAAAGTAACATGAATGCAACTACAGAAAAGATTCATGTTACACATACTAGTTACAATGTACTATGACAGACACATACTAGCTCAAGGTTTGAAATATACTTCCAATCATAGAAGAACCTAAATTTAATTGTTTAGACTATATCCTATTACCATTTTCTTAAATTGTGAAATATTGCAAAGGCTATTTGGTCATTAGCATGAATTCTAGTTAACAATTAATAACAGATAATAAGGAAGGAGAGGAAAATCTTGTTTACCAGAATTAGTGTTAGATCTAATGGAAACAAATTTGTTATTTACATAATCCAGAGGTGACAAATAACAACATGCAATTGTGAGTCAAGTAAGAAAAATCGTTACTTTAATCCAAAACATTCTACAAATCAATCAACACAACAAATTATCAGCGTGATAATATATTCAACACATTTGACATTTACATTAATTGGAGGTAATGAAGAAAATATTTTTTGTTGTTTGTTGGATGAAGTTAAATGGGCTGGAAATGCATATGAATAAAACATCATTATTCCTCTCACTGTACACCTGTTCAAATTTCTATTGACAATTTGATATTTTTATTAGAGGCCGAATGGAAAGTCGACAAGCACAAATGACAATTTTTTTACACTTACAGGATAAAAGTAAACCAACAGTATTTTTGCCCAGCTCTCTTAAACCCCAGCACTATGACAAGTGCTTAACTAGCCCCCAAACACTGCCACTTAGTCATGACTTTTGGTTTTATAAATTATTTACAGTTTAGTAGGTATGAGGCTGGTGGAAAATGCCTTTCTTAGCTGCTTGATTGACAATATAATTATACTCTGTTTTTGTTTTAAGCACTGTTATGCAGAATTGTAATGCCATAAAAAGTAAATAGGAATTTTATGAGCTTTTAACTTTGACAAGGTCATGCTGAAGCGTACCAGAGAGATGTCATGAAAAGCCATAGCCGTTATTAGCTGTGTCCTGTAAGTGCCACCACACCTCGAAGCCCCGTTTGGGCTAAAATATGTATTCACCACTATCTACCTCAGCAGAGGCTGTGAGGAGATGAGGTGAATGATATGAGGAGCAGTCATACTTGGTCCTTTACAGTTTCCTTTCTCTCTTTATGTGAAGTCTTGTTAACAAGTTGAGCTTTTATAATAAAATGAAAACAGTTTTAGGCTCGATTTTATTTTTGGCCAGATCTTATATCTTAGAGAGGTTATTCTCTTCTTGTCCCATTGGCCAATTTTTGATGATTTTCTAATTTGTAAGCATGCCGCGGTGGCAGCGGTGGTGATGGTGGTGGTGGTGTGGAATGACATCAATCATTGTTATAATATGGGTGCCCCCGGGGTCATTGCTTTGAGCCTTGAACTCTCAGATGGTGCCCCAAATTCACCTCAGAATAAATGCCTACTCTTTTAAAGACTGCAATGGGATCTTTAAAATAAATAGAACAGATGGGGTTTTAAGGTCTTTCCCAAAAGGCCCATATACCACGCCAAACTCAATTTATCTAACTTGGCAGGAAGGGAAATGTTGCATCAAGTCAGTTGGGATTTGAACCAGTGGTTCTAGCTGATTGTGTACCCAAAAATTGTTCTTCATGTAGAACACAGCCTGGAGGTTAACTAAAAAAAAAAGAAAAGAAAAGAAAAAAAAAACTCTTTGCTTTTACAAAATTTTTTGCCTCTCATAGTGTATGTCTCAGCAATTTTAGCTTCATCTCTGAATATTGTGGTGCTATTCCCGATCCTTGGAATCAGCTCCCTTTCCATAGCACCACCAAGATGAATACTTTCATATTTGTCTTATGCATCCTGTTTCAGTTTTGGTGTTGTGACAATCTATTTTTTTCATTTCTTTCCAGTCGTTTATTCTTTGTGCTCAGCCTCCATGACCACTCCAAGAAAATGAGAAAGGAGCACTGCATGAGGGTGGTGGCATTGGCAGGGCACAAATGTCACTTCAGACTTTCTTGTCAACTTGTGTTGGTCATGCTGCCCATCTCGGCTGAGAGTGAGTGATCTCTCAGCAGCAAGTCTTTGGATCCATCATCAAGGAGTAAACCGCTCTGAGTAATGACCTACTCCATCTTTCCCCCCTTGGAATATATGTTACAAGATTCCTAGAAAAATACTGTTTCGACTCAGTTGTAATTCAAGATTAACATAAATGCAAGGCAGAAGTCTTGGAGTTTTTGGGTACCTTAAATGCGGAACATGACTGCAAGTCAGATTTAAACTTTTGATGATTGTTTGACAATTGTGTGCTTTCAAAATTCTGCTGGAAAGGGAGTACATGCAGTAAGTGCAGTGGAAATGTCACAGGCAGCATTTGTATGTCTGTGGAGGAGAAATTTTACTTTTGCAAAATTCAGTCTGAAAAAAATAACAAATGTGTTTTCTGTGGGTAGTGGTACATGACACTGTAATAATCTGATTACTTATGAAACTAAATTTTCCTCCTCCTTGTGCTCTTGAGTTGATTGATTTAAAGTCTTCTTTGTCTCTGCAGTATAAACAGGGGACAGATCACCACCTTCTCTCACTGGGAACTGGTAGGAGTATTCAGATCTTGTCTGGTATTACTAATTTAAGTTGGGGAGGGTTACAAAGTGCTTCTTCAGATGCAGTGGCAAAATTCCTGCAGGAAGGTAAAAGATAGCTAGCTCTAGGTTTGTACCAACTACAGGAATTATAGTGGTGTCAGACATTTCATTAGCTGTCAGAACAGGCACAAATCTGCTTTCTATATAATTACATACATGTGTGTGTGGGCATGTGTGCCTTTTATTTGAACATGTAAATGTATATGTGAGTATGTGTGTACATACATATACGCACAATACATATGTAGTATCTTATGCATTTTGTAATATGTGTACATATTAAAACTGGCTCATACTGAATCATAATTAAAGTATTAACATTATGTTACTAGGTTCTTATGCAGTAATTTATGAATGGTATTTATGCAAAGTATATCCTTAGTAAAATATGCTCAAATAATTTTGTTTTTTTTAGATAGAAAGACATTTTAAGATAATAAACTTCATTCCTTTTCTTCATGGAAGAGGAAGATTTACTGATGAACTGATACATACATTTGTAATATATTTAAATTATTTAATTTCCACCTACAAGATAAATATATACAGGGAAATTCTGGCACTGTTTTACATACTATCAAGTAGTTTGAACACATGTTAAATGTTGGCAGCACTTTGCTAGCTCACAATTGTGGCAATAAGTTTTCTATGGTCAAAATAATAAATAAATCAGTTTTTCCTGACTTTCCTTTTAATCATTAAATATAAACTTCTTTGATTAAGAAAATCAACTAGTTAACTGGTTTAGTCTTTATTTATTCATTCATTCATTAATTTAAGTACTGGGACCTCGTGCTTGCCAGGTGGGTGCTGTACCACTGAGCTATATCCCCTTTTAGTCTTCATTTAAATGCAGCAAAGATTATATGAAATGATTAGAAAGTCACTTTTAACAGGAGCTAAATACTGTCCATCCATGTGGAAGTTTCAATCTCTAAGCTCTCCTCATGTGCCAAGGCGTTTTGAGTGATTCAAAATTGTTTGCAAAAAGGAAAATAAAATCCCTGAAACTTGATTCATAAAAGCACTATCAAACTGCCTTGTGAACAGGACTCCATAAAAGGATTTTTTTGTAAACTTATTTTTGTCAGATCAACAGTAAGAAAACTGAAACATCTTCACCTGACAACCAAATTAACTTAATTAGCATATATTTATTGAATACTTACTTTTTTTTGCTCTTTAAGTGAATGCAATAGAGAAAAATACGCATGACTTTTTTCCCAAATAGCAAAAAGTAATCCAACTTTGTAATGAAATTATTCAATAACTGTATAAAAGCTAGCAACCTTAGAAGATAGCTGTTCCAACTTTTATGCATCTCAGAATCCTTTGCTGTGGTTTGAGAAGTATGGATGCCAGGGCCTCTCCCCCAGTGTTCCTGATTATATAGATAAGAGACTAATTCTGGTTATTCCTATTTTTTTAACAAACCAGTTAAGTAATCGTTATCTCCAATAAAGTTCAGGAACAATTAGCCCAAAATACAAGTCTTACTGTTGTTTCTGTTCTTTGCTCCTCCTTTTATGAACATCAGAAACAGTAAGAAGGATAATATATTCTATAAACATTAACTTCATATATAAATTAATGGGGCAATTTAGAGAGCGACCAAATATCGGAGTCTATTTTGGGCTCTGGACTTGATTTTAAGCTTGTTATAATCCTCTTATTGCCACTCAACATTTTTATTATCTAAAATGATTCTTATTTTAGCTTTTAGATGGTATATTCGTAAAGTTTTAAAAAAAGAAATTATTAACTCATCAACTCTAGAAATAGTGATAGACATGGGGTTCAAATATGGCTCAATTAAAACATTTATACCACTAAATGCTGTACTCCTCCACGTATCAACTTTCTGTTCAGAATGACCTCAGTATCATCGGTCATGATGCCACTTGTTGCACAGATTACACTTTGTATTTATAGATTGTGTGAATATATATATATATATATATATATATATATATATTTTTTTTTTTTTTCTGTCTACCAGGGATCAAACTCATGACCTCACGGTTGCCAGGCAGGTGCTTACACCACTGAGCTAAATCCTTGGCTAGATTATATTCTTAAACCACAATGTACAGGGAAAAAAATATTTCTTTCATCACCAACTAGATTAAAATGTCTGTACTCCCCTTGGTAAGGCCAGCTTAATGATGAACTAAAGTCTGAGCAAAGGGTTTGCAACTTTGTTGGTTACCTTACATCTTTTAGGGCCCACCTGGAGCTAGATTCAGGGACCAACAGACTGTAAATTCATACTGTGTAGAGCAATGGGGCAGTAGATTTGGGGGCGACAACTCCAGTGTCAAATATAAAAGAATGTGACCAAATAAATTTGAATCATTTCCCTAAGCTATAGTATAGTATTAACTCTAGTTCTTGCTAGGATGTTTCCATTCTTCCCCTGGCATAATTTTCTCTAGATTGTGAGACTCAAAAGAAAACTATTGTTAACTTTGGAAAACCAAGTATGATGTGCCAATTCTTCTGCACTAGACCATTTAATTTCATAAAGTGGCAGGGCAGTGGGTACTAAGTGCTATTACATTTACTTACAGGGCACACACAGGATCACAGTCAATCTGTCCCACAACCCAGAGTGCAGGTAACAATGTTATTAATTTTGTAAAAGTGAACATGAGGTGCATAGAAAAGCATATAACTAAACATGGACTACATATTAACACAGGATGTGATGCTAAGCTCAAGGAAATGACAATAAGGCCTGATCTAGGGGTGGTTTAATGACAAACTGCACAGGGCTGAATCATTTTAAGTTTAAGAGCAATGCGTCAGGAGCGATCTATGAATTTCAATTCACTGCTATTGCCTTCTGCCAGAGAAACAAAAATCAGAAGTCTCCTGAGTGTTTTAGGTAGGAAGATACATGCAAAGCCATGGCTTAACTTAATTGTGGCCACTGGTACTGTCATACATACAGAACTACAGTACATTGCTCAGAGCATCGGGGAAAATATTATGCCTAAGTTTTACTTAAAAAAAAAGAAGAAGAAAAGAACAACAAAAAATCCATAAGGAAAAGATTCTAGTTGTGGATCACTCCAGTATTTTACATGAAGTAGAAATTCCTCTAAGCATGGTGGCTATGAGCTTGGGTTTTGGAGTTTTCTCTGGCTGGAAATGTTATGTATGTAGTAGGAGGGAAATTAGAATTTGACCCTGTGCATTGCTGTGAGACATAAATGAGGTAATGTTCATCTCATGCTATGCCTTCAGTTTAAATATAAGGAAAACTATAGTTATTTTAAAATATCTTTATTCTTGTTACTCCCACTTTATGGCTGATGTATCATCTTACTACATTTAGTAGTGAATATGGTAATCTCCTTGATTCCTATAATGAATACATAAATCAAATCATCCCACTCAGCCCCATAGTCAAAATTATTATTTCTCAATGATAAGTTCTGTACATTTTAGTGCAGTAGTATAAAGCACATGCTTCCAAAGGGTATAAAAGGATTGTTTACCTATAACCACACCCCTCCATCTCAGTCAAGTATTAAAAATTCCTTTTGAGTCTGAACCCTACGGACTCTGCTAGTCTTTCTTCAGAAGATGAAAACACAAACCACCAATACTGAGACAGGTACAGTCGATGAATGAATTATCCCTACTGACAATGTTCTTACTAGGAGAATCTGTGTCTAACTAAAGGGAGACAGTCTCTAGCCAGCCCTGTCCTCACCATTTTACTAAACATAACTCAATTGCTAGAGCTTTTGAAGACAAGCTAGAAACCAATTTTTGAAATGTAGACCATACTCCCTGAAACATTTAGAAAGAAAATAGGATACAGAAATCAAATAACAATGTGTACAAGTCAAAGGCAGTTTGTGGGTCCCACTTTTCTCCATCTGTTCTTTGAGAACCACACAAGAGTAAAATTAAGATGTGTTTTATCAGGGTTCTTCTACGTGCCACATTACCTCATTGTTCCT
Source organism: Dasyprocta punctata (assembly GCA_004363535.1). Classification (NCBI taxonomy): domain Eukaryota; kingdom Metazoa; phylum Chordata; class Mammalia; order Rodentia; family Dasyproctidae; genus Dasyprocta; species Dasyprocta punctata. Next base: position 25,276 of record RJWM01008685.1, read on the forward strand.
GCTGTGGTTTCTTGCATTTTGATCCCAAAGCTCAACCCGTTCCTTCTGATCTGCAAATTTTCAGCCATTAGAATGGTTGTGTCTTTCAATAACTTTCCAATTTAGGTTGATTCAGTATTGGCCTGTAGTAGCACTGAAAAACAAGGCCACTATTTTAAAGTGGCTGGATATACAAAGGCAGGGATAGACAGACAAGATAGGACATGGAACAGTACATAAATCTTCCAAGAGGACTGTGTAAATTAATCCCTCAAGCCAGAACTCCCTGAAAATGCAAGAGTACTATTTAAATTTTGCCAGGTTAATTTGTAAAAAAGGGGTCTGTCCTCAGCAAAACTGACTTCATCTCATTGTAAGAAGTAACCATTGCTTGAGTTCAGCAATTACTCACACAGCATCTTCAAAAACTTCTAAATCTAGAGAGAAGCCAGAAATGTGCACTGTGTGGTATACCTAATTTAACAATACTTGTTATTTAAATGTCAGTACTTATTTAAAACCAAAAAATAAATAAATAAATACATAGACTCACCACCACCCAAAGTCACTGCCTGTTCTCCTCTAATTCGCAACCTTCATGGTTGGCTTTACTTTATACTTTGTATTTTTCTCACAGCACGTGTTTCTTTGTCCTTTGTTCTCTTTGTCCTTTTTTTAAATGTACCAATTTAACTCTAGCACATATAAGTGTGATTTCTACCCATGCCATTTCTTAAACTTTATCTTTAAGGACTGACGTAGCTCCCATGTTATCCCAGTTCTACTTTCAGTTTCCATTTCTGGGTCCTGGTTCACAGTGAGTCTTAACCTTGCAAACTCCAAATGAGACACCGTCAACCTCACCTTTCCAGTTCTGATCCTAACACCTCTTTGCCAAACACAGGTGCTGTGAAAAAAATCCTTTACAAATGGTATTTCTATTCTCTGACAGGAAGTTACTTCTTTCAAATTTGCTAAATATAAGACTATTGGCAAACATAAAATAATTACAGTCCTGTATCAGTAAACACACAACTGGTGCACAATTTCATAAATAAATATGACCCTCATAAAGCTACTGCAAATCTCAAAGCTGGGTATAAAATGTACCGGCAATGGTAAATATAAGATTAGTGAAATTTTCATAATTGCACTATTTTGTTAGGAAATTAAGGAATTTTCAAAGTGAATCACTCTAAATGTTATATTTAATACATGCATACTCTTTAAAAAACACCCTCAGCAAATGAATAAATGCATCAGTGAAAGCAATACATCTTCCAGAGTTAAATTTGTGCTTATATGATGTACAGTGATTTTACTTGCATGTACATATTTAATAGGTATATAATCTTCTAGTTTGAATGAGAGTCATCATATATGCAGGCTCCAAGAATTGGCAAAGAAGATAAACATTAAATTGAGTTTAAATGTTCTTCAAAATTGATTATAGCAAATTACCCAAACTAACGCTATATTTAGAAGTAAACCTAGGAAATCTTGTTTTGGCAGACGATCTAGGTCTCCTGACTAAAGATGTACAAATTCATCCCCAAGGACTGAGAAGAGTGCTTCTGAGACAAGCGGCAGAACTATGCAGACACTTTTGATTCAGTATCACAGTCAAAACTATACACTAATAAATTTTGCATCTTGATCCAAGGCTTCAGTTTCAAGTCAGTTCAATTTCCCATAACTCAACACAGTAGACGTATTTTTATGATTGTTTATTTGACCATAATTGCACATGATGAAATCTTTCTTTTGGTTAGCATGGATTTAAACACTGCCTCTAAAATTCAAAGAGTTATTTCTCTTTACAAACTTCTTATATTCCCTCAGTATTCCTACATATTTTGCATCTTCACAGAGTATATCAGTATTTCTATAAAAGTCAAATTGTTTTGTATGCTGTAATAGGTTAGGTGTTCAGATAGTATTCAGTATACAGTTAGCACTCTTTGCAATTCAAATGTAGGCAGAGTTGATTTCATTTCTTTATGTCAGTGTTTCAGTTCCTTTAAAACTGCTAACAGACAGCATTCTAGATTCTGTGAATGATAAGGAAAATGCATGGTAACAGGATTCAAGTAGTCACAACCTAGCAGGACAACTCATATGAAATCAATTATATGTTAATTAGATAATAAACACTACTTTCATCCTACCAATAGCAAAATTTACAATAAGAACTAAGAGCTGTTACTGATTACTGTGTGAAGTGATCCTGTTCATTTTTCTATGATATGATCACGATGGTGCATTATCGTATCACTTCATAGGTATATGCTATTTAAGAATGAGGGAACAGAGAATTAATAGTTTAGATCATTACTTATTAGTAAGCATGACATCATTAATTTAAACCCAGGAAAGCTGAGTCTAAGTCCTTGGTATTTGTTTACTATAAAACTTGGATGGTGGACCAATTAGTTACACCTGAGAACACTAGAATAATTTCATACGAAAGTTTTTTTTTTCTTCTTTTTTACAACATACAGCAAATAGCTATTTCAGGCCAGGTGCTAAACTAGATGATAGAAACATACACACAGAAAAGACATAGTGTTTTCCCTGAAAGAATTCACAAAGTAGTATGGAAAATGATCTCATTTTTTAAAAAAGGAATGATTGTTAGGGAGATAAGGGCAGTAATAGAGACATATGGAGTGGGGGCCACAGGGAGTCAGACACCTACTCGGATGGGTGAGCGATGGCTTCACAAGAAAAAGACAAGTCCTACTGAGTCCTCAAGAATCAGAAGGAACTGCCAGATGGCCGGAGTGAAGTTCATTTGTGGCTCAGCATGTGGAAAGGCACAGAAGTTTGAAATGTTGTTGTGTATATGGGTGAGTCTGGGGCTTTAGTGAAAGTGTGAGGGACTTCTTGGGCTGAGTAAAACAGGGTAAAATGTAATCTTTTAGTTTCCTTTCCCTTAAGATCCATAATATGTTAGCCATGGTGGCATATATAACTAGGGAGAAGCTAATCTATTGGAAAAAAAACCATCAGATAGGTGATTTTAAAATAGGATAGTAGGATTTTTCTGAAGTTCTTGGAGGAGGAAGATATTCCACAGCAACCAGCAAGAAATCAAAACAGAATGACACTGTATGCTGCTTTTAAGAAAAAAAAACGAGTGAGAAAATGTGAGAAATACAGGAACTGAGAGTTCAAAAGTTGACGAAAGTAAAATTTTAGGTGATTTTCATTCAATTCCAACCGCAAGAACTTTTGTTCTACAAGACACAAGCCATAAGGATAACATGATCATATCTGGATTTTTGAAAGATACATATAGGAAAAATCAAGAGGCGCAATTGTTGACAGACAGGCTAAGTCATTTTGTGATGGTTTAAGTATGGAGGAAAAGAACAAGAAACAAAGTGGCAAATAATAAGGAAAAAGGATAATGACTCTGAAAAAATTCCATGTAGAAATAGCATGGTTTTGTGCAGAAAAGGATATACATGGTGAGGGATAGTGTAGAATTAAAGACTATTTTAAAGTTTGTCTATGTGTCCATGTATGTATGTTTGTTGTCTGGGTGGTAATGGGGACTGAATACAAGGCCTTCACACTGAGCTACTTTCTCAGTCATTTTTTTTATATTGTTTTATTTTGAGACAGGGGCTAGCTAACTCACTAAGTTTTCCAGACTGGGCTCGAACTACGTGTTCATACTATGAATTATCTTGTAACATTTGCTATGTGTAGATGAGTCCTTTCCTCAAATAGCTTACATATTTAAATTCAAGGTAGGTCACATTGTTGAGGGGCAGGACCTAAAGCTAGCTGACACAGGGCAATGCCCACAGAAAAGTGGAGAAGTTCACAGCAACAGGCAAGATACAGGTAGGACGCCTTTAATCCCAGCACTCGGGAGGCTGAGGTAGGCAGAGCGTTGTGAGTTCGAGGCAGGCTTGGGCTACAACGCGAGCGCAAGGCCGGCCTGAGCTACACAGTGCGACCCTGCCTCGAAAAACCTGGGCTGGGAGTTTGGCTCAGTGCCTTAAGCGCCTGCCCTGGCAGGCGCGAGGTTGTGAGTTCAATCCCCGGTGCCGCAAAAAAAAAAAAAAAAAAAAAGATACAGGTAGGATTTGTGGGCATCCATAATTAGCAATATAGGAAACAGATAAATGATAATTTAGTGATTTTATTTTAGATTGAGGTGGTACTGAAATTTCACAAGTATCTTCTTAACTTCTTGGGTAAAATGTTGGTCCTGGAGCAAAGAATCAAGACAAAGACAGAACTAGACAGGTGAGGTGGTAGGCAGTGCTATCATCACAGAGAGGAAAATGAAAGCAAGCTACTGATCAGAAGGGGAAGCATTGTTACCTCCGTAGTGATAAACTCTGGCTTGTGGATCATTGCATCTGCTAAAGTATAGGTCCAAATCCTAGAGTTCACAGAGAGCTAAACCTTCAGGAGTAACCCACACCTCTATATACAGCCAAAGATAGGAAGTAAGGCTCTGTACAAGCAGAAGCTTTTCAAGGAAAGGAGAGGAACCTACTGTTTACTGACTATTTCTGCGATAGGAACTGTGGTAGTGGGAACAATATTGAGACATCAATATTATTATCATCCATACCTCACACTGTTGGGAAATTAATATTCCTAGTAATAACCTGTGTCAACTCAGAGAGCTAATTGGTGGATAAACTGTGTATGTTTTGTTTAATTTCAAAGTGAAAACAAGTTCAGTCATCTTGTGTTTTTTTCCCCTGGAGTAGTACACAAGGGCTACTTCAAAATGCTTCAGGGAGAGAGAGAGAAAGAGAGAGAGAGAGAAAGAAAGCAAGAGCTGACAAATAATACTTTTCAATCAAAGGAAGATGTTCTTTTTCTCAGCCTGAAGAAAAATTAAATATTCTCTCCACAAAAGATAAAAGCAGGAATGTATTGTTCTGCTAACTTCACCTGTTCCCTGGTATTCTTAACTCCTTGCCCTCCTGCCCTCTTTGGAAAGCAGACTTCCCTTTCTCTGTGGACTGGAGCCTACCTAACTACTGATTTCCTCATCTTCTCTTTGCCTGCAATCAGATGACCAAGTGAGCAACATGCCTGGATTTATTCAGAACTGGTAAGGGGCAGAGGGTCATTTGAGCGAGAGCCTTCCAGGTCTGTAGAAACCATATGTAAAACCAAATCCACAAATCATTGAGTGCCATTAGGTCAGGAGCAGAGATTTCTTTGTCACTTTACTATGTGAGCTCCAACCTCTACAATTCTTTTGAGAGCTTCCTTCTGGAAATCTGATCGAGATGGCCCAAGGAGTAGCACAACCAGAGTGGCGTGAGGTGGGACCCTGATCATCTGCTGAACAGGCCACCAGCTGGGATACCTCTCTGATGCTTTCATAATATTTATGTTACAGGAATATCCTTGTCCTAAGACGAACAAAGTAGCTTTTGTAGGGGAGAAAAAGAACTCATTTCTTACTAAAACATTTTTTTAAAATGTTAAAATTGGTCAAATACTAAGACACACACTAAATGTAGCAGGCGGACCTCAACACATTCATTCAGGAAAAGGATTATCCTCCATTTCTTCACTACTTTAAACTTCACAGAAAATTAATAAATATTTTCTGGCTAATTTCTAGGGAATCTGAGTAACATACTGAGAATTGATGTTTTTCTTATATACCTAACATATTTTGCTTTAGACAATTGTGCTTTCTTGTCCCTGGGTCGAATGCAGCATGATTTATTAAACACTCTAATGCAGCTTTTTGATAAACTAGAAACTGTCTCATGAAAAAGATGAGCTTTGTTTTTTAAAGACACAGACTTATTTGTATTTTATTGTGAAGGAATTCTAAGCCATCAAGAGTCATGACTCTGAGAGGCCAGGTTGAGGTGCCGAAGTTTGTTTGTATCATAAATTTTTAGGTGGCTTCTTTGCAAGGTGGTCCTTTCTTTTTCACATCAAAAAAGATTCATAGCTTCCAGTCCACTGTTTTATACCTAAAAAACCCTGAAGACAAAAAAATAACTTGTATATTTTTGAAGGAGATTCAAAAAACAATGTATAGTAAGGATGACAATAAGCAGTCAAGCTTATTAATTGTTAATAAGCAGTTCACACATTTTGAAATATAATGAATGTAACTGTATCAGTCAGGGTTTTACGAGAGAAACAGATTATTCAAATGTATAAGAAATGACAAGATTGGCCTACTATGGTCAGCCACAGAGTTGGATGAGGAAGCGTGCACAGGGTATCTGCTCATTGGAGGCTGAACAGTTCAGTCTGAGGTCTGGAGCGCACTGCAGTGTTCCGGTTAAGTTCATATCAGGAGGCTAATGGGTCTGCAGTGGAAGGCTGAAGAGTCTATGCCAGAAGGCTGAAAGATCTATACCGGAAAGCTGAAGAGTCTATGCTGGAAGGTTGGACAATCCAAGATGGCAGTTGAATAGTCTGCCTTAGAAGCCAGGAGGTGACATCCTAGATGAAGGCAAAGACTGGCACGCCTCTGAACAGCAGAAGGTAGCCTGTCCCTCCTCATTTCCCTTTTATACTGCCCAGGCTATGAGCCAACCTAGGGTGGTTCCTCTACATCCTAGAGTGTAGAATTGCTGAACTGACTTAAGCTTCTGAACTTCTCAAATTGACACAATCAATCAACCATTACACTAACCATGCTATAAATGAATGTTCAGAATATACAAAGGGCAGCAAAACTGCCCTGAGTGCTAAAGAGGGTTAAATAAGGGTCCAGCTAAGCGAGAGCTGCTTGAAATTTGAGCAGGACTCACTAGGATGGGATTTCTCCTCACATATACACACAACATGCAGCAACTAAGAAAAGAAAGCAGACTCTCAACACTTTAAATAAAAGACACAAAAGTGAAAATCAGTGAAAAACAAACCAACCATGAGATATTTTTCCTATATTTCATCCTTAACTCAAAATCCCCAGAAACTCAAACATATTTCAACTCTTAATAGTTAAAAAAAAATTAAAGAATTACCAGCTTCATTGACAGGAAGGAGAAAGAAACAGGTAGAAAGATATTGAAAATTTCTCGAAAAGCAAGGTTATTTGAAATACAGAAATAATAATTGAGTTTTAGGGAGTCCTGGAACCTTAACCAATAGCAGTGTGAATTCTTAGTTTTAACACAATACCCCTGGAGTAGAGAAGCAGAGCAAAGATCAATATGGAGAAAAAATAAGAAGCATACAAGGCAAATACGTATGTATCAGACATGTTTCTCAGATAAAAAAAACAAAAACAAAAACAAAAACAAAAAATAGAAAACTAGGAGACTAATCAAGCCTTAGGAATAGGCAGGTTCTTTTCTTTCCCAGATAGAACGGAAAGCCATCTTAACTGTGCTAACATTCTTTCCCCTCAAACACTGTGATGAGAACCTGCTCATTTCCTGAATTCCAGGATACTGGAATAAGGGCAATAAAGACAAATATCTTTCCAATGCAGTATCTGTGGCCTGCAATCCAGGAATCCTGAAACTTAGTCCTGGCCCAATCTCTTTCTAAGCTTCTGACCTCAGGCATCTCATGTGACTTTCTACATTTATGTGCTGTCATCTGTAAAATGAGAAAAATAATCTTCTCACAAGATTTACAAGTTAATTTTGGGACATTGCCTGAGATCTAGTAAGAGCTCAATAAATGAGAGAAGGAAGGTAGTAAGAATAGTGTAATCACATGGGTCATTGGAACAGTGGATTGTTAAACTGACTTAGGATGATGACTAAGGCATGAGAATTGAGTTCAGTCTCTGCAGAAATTTTATAGATTGTACGTTAACTTCAGTGCAATGCGTCAGAGAGGCAGAACAAGGTGTTTTAACGGTTATTGGGAAAAATCAAACTTAAATGGTGACATGGTCTGTTTACCCCAAGTTTTATCGTTTCTTCTCCTCTTTCTGGTTGTTGCCCCAGGTACTGATTCTGCTCTTGCTTAGAATCCATTCTGTGGTGATTCCATGGATCAAGAACATAATTCTGCAGGTTCCTTCATGATTTTGTGGCTCTCAATAACTTGGAGTGTAATTCCACCCAATTTTAGACAACAACCTAGAGCAGATGTAACCAAGGCCTTTAAACTACACATGATCTGGAACATGCATTTTGTTGGTTGTACAATGACTTTTAAACGAAGAAGTGATTCTCATAGAATTTCTACTGTTTCTTGGAGAAGAAAACTAAATGATCTGACCTCATAATCTCTAAGAACAATCATTGGCTCAACTTGATCATGGGTATAGAAGACACCAGTGACCAGAGTTTATTCCTTTCCTCTTCCTGAGAGAACCACATATGCTAGGATACACACTTTTACACAGCCTTTTTGAATACAGGAAAAGTGACTTTCTTGGGTTCTAAATTTTCCTTTGTGCCAGAAATGTGTTCCTATAAATAAATATGATCCAATTTGAGCCAACAAGAGGTTAGGAGATATTCTAGGGCTTCCAGAAAAGATCTTCTTCCCACATTTCCTGAGAAATTTCCCTAGCTATCACTTTCTCTTCTTCTAGATGCTATTAGTCATGATGATAAGGCCTGACTGCTGTAGTTACCTTGTCACCATTTTGAAGATAAAATCCAACAAAATGGAGACCAGAGCCAGGTAATTTCATGGAAATGAGGAAACAAAAAATCAATTCACAATCCCACATTGCCTTTAGACTTTTTATATGATGCAAGCCATGAGTTCTTTCACTTCAATCATTAGGTTAGTCATTTAATTAGGAGGCTACCAACTACCCTTTAATGATCAATATTGACTAAGCAAATTGACCCCACAGGTGTATCTCCATCCATTGTCTCTCCACACACGTACCCTCTTCTGCTTTATTCCACTTCACATTTGAGTTTGTGTCTTCTTGTACAGACGTAAACTGAAGCTACCCTGGACTAGGAAAACACTGTGCTTGGTATGTTTTGAGAATCAAAGTGAACTGTGGTAACTGGTGTCTTACCCACCTTTTAGCAAAAGGAATGGCAGTGAGGATTCTCTCATGAAATACTTCCTACTTTCCTATTTATGGATAAGATTTCTTTCCAGGGGATAATATAAAATAACACTTCAGTGAGAGGCTCTACGATCAAACTGCTTAAGTATAAATTCTGGTCTTTCAGCTTGTCATCTGCTTAACTTTCAGTGAGTGCCAACTTTTAAAGACAATAGTGTCATATGAGAAACTGGGATGATAATTGTATCATACTTGTTGGGCATCTCTGATCAGCATTCTAAAAATTAACCTTTTATGCCAACGAAATGCTGCCTTTACATATTTTCACAGCCGTTCAAAGGTTTTATATTTTTTTATGTTTTAAGAACAAATATTTATGAGATTTCTCTGTAATGTATCAGAATATATATTTAAGAATTTTATTTGAGGATGGATACTTCAGAGAACTTCTGTACATATTCCCCAAACTTATGGAAAAGTCTCCATGTAGATTTTAATTTCCTAGAAAACAACTTCTCCTCAGAAAAGAAATGGATAAAGAATGCATTTATTTGGTATGTTGATTCAAGTAATCAAAAAGAATATTATTCTACCCAAAAGGCAGGAAATAAATTGGAAGTCACCACTAATCCACTGAACTTTGTTGCTGGAATCATTCAGAAGCTTAGCTCAGGGACTTTTTGCATACTTTTATTCAACAAAACCTTTTCAGTCATTAAATTAATGTACACACATTGAACAGAATATAAATTAAACTTTTTTTGAGACTGCTACATTTGTTCTCAAGGTTTTAACTAAAAAGAGGTGTGGCTTGAAGTAGAAGAATTAATTTTACTTCCTCTCTTTTGCTTATATTTACTGGAAATATTCATTCTATCGTACTCAGAATAAAGTGAAAGTGAAAATTCTAGGAATGTTAATTTGAGTCCCCATTCTGATATGATATAAATAATTCCTCTGGCTCCTCAAAGGCTTACATATTATGATAAACATAATAATCATTTCTTATTTTCTCTATTTTTATTGTAGTAAAATACACATACGATTACATTCATTGGTTTAACTATTTTTGATTGTTTAGTTCAGTGGCTTTAAGCACATTTGTACCAATGCACAACAATCACTACCATCCTTCTACAGAATTCCTTTTATCCTGCAAAAATGAAATTCTATAGCTATAAACAATAACTCTCTAATCCCTGCTGTCCACAAACCATAGTAAGTACCATTCTATTTTCTATATGGAAGATTTTGACTACTATAAGTGACTTATTTAAGAGAAATCATATAGATATTGTCTTTTTGTGATAGATTTCACATAGCATAACATCCTCAGTGTTCATTTATATTGCAGCAACTGTCACAATTTTCTTCCCTTTTAGGACTGAAGAATGTTCCACTGAAGGCATATAATACTTTAGATTTAATTATCTATTAGTAGTATGTGTGTTGTTTTCATGCTTTGTTTGTTTGTTTGTTTATTTGTATGGGGAATCAAACTCAGGACCTTGTGCTTACCAGGCAGGTGCTATGCTACTGAGTTATATCCTAGGTTCCTCAGATTTTGTTTGTAACAAATAATATTATCAATTTATTTGGGAAAATAACATAGGGCTTTCTTTTAATTCTGCTGAATACAGATTCAAAAGAGACAATTCTATACCGCAGTACACCTTTGTGTATAAACACCAAATTTTCTTCGTGCATTCAACCATTGATGAATATATAACCAGTTCCAAAGTTAAGCTATCATGAGTTGAGCTGCTATGGAATATGAGTATAGATGTATCATAGTGTCATTGTATCGTGTGTAAATATAATAGAACACACATAGAAGAGGAATAGGTAAGTTGAGCGTGGTGCATTAATTAATGAGCAACTTGTAACACCCAGTTGAATGGAATCAGCATGCTGCTGGGTGTGGAAGGCCCACCTGAAGATTGTTACCAACAACATAAAAGCAGAACTAGAGGGGGAGAAGGTATGCAGTTGATTCTTCTGGAGGAGCTTGTCCTGTTGGATTTCCTGATATGAATTTGGCTGTTCTCATCATCAGAGGAACTCAGAACCTTGCTGTTGCTGAGGATGGCTGTGGTTCTTTTCAGGGGAGCTCCGGTCCTTACCTTGAGCATTACTTCCTGGCTCCAGTGCAGATCCCTCAGCTTCTGGCATAGATCCTTCATCCTGCTGGCACAGACTTTGTAGCTTCCACCCCTGACCCCTTGGGCCATCCCAGTGCATATCCATTAAACAGACTTGCATGAGACATTGTTGTGGGTTCTAGGCTTCCAGTTGGACTTGTGGAGGACATCGCCACAGCCTCTCAGTCTTCTGCTGGACTTGTGCAGGACATTTCTCTGGGGTCCAGTAACTCAGCTGGATTCTTTGGGTCTCTAGTGTGTGGACAGACCTCCCACACTCTTTTGCACTTGACTCTTTGGGTGAATGCTATAAAATAATCCTACAAATTATGGTTCCTGCATGAAATCCTTTCCTTGTTAACCCTGACTACAATATTGAGTACTTTCCTTTAGTTTTTTGAGGAGTCTCCATACTTATTTCCCCTATCTCCCTGCAGCCTTGGTGCAACTTGTTGTTATTTAATTTCTTGATAAAATTTCTTCTTGGAGTAACATAGAATTTCAGTATTTTTTTTTAAATTGATGATGATTTCTTTAGTTAGAGTTCTTCTCAGGAATGCACTCTGGGCATTGCTAACCAGGGGCCTTTATCTCTCATCATATGCAACCAACTCTGTTAACCACTAACTAAATATTTAAATATAGGATGACCAAAAATTTAGTATTTTTTCACTATTTTTTATAAGTAACAGGAAATATAAAAATAAAAATTTTATCAAATTCACTCAATGCAAGAATTGACTGGTTGAAATGACACCTGCCTGAGCGGTGCTTGGGGTGATCAGCAAACACACTGCCTGAATGGCAACACGGGGCGAACTGATAAGTAGCTAATGTTGGAGAGGAGGATACAGTGTAATTGGCTTATATCCTATTCTCTGCAAACAAACAGCAATATCACTGATGACACAAAGACAAACCAGATATTGGAAAAAATTTTTAAAAAATGTTCATAACAACAACTATACCATCCTGGTAATAGCAAGAAAATCGGCAATAATAATAGAGTAAGAAACAACCTGTACATTGACATACCATAAGAAGCAATAAAGGCTACCACCATACCACCCTTAACCATAAGAAAGAGATCTGTAATTGTAATATAGCCACAATTCATAGACCACATCCAGTACATTTCTATTAAATGCGACTTTACTCCCTTTAACAATAGAAAATAACACAGCAATGATAGCATAGAGTTAACTACATGTCTAAAAGGTTAATAATTTAATTAAATACTAGTAAAGATGGAGGGGTGGAGAATAGGAGAATGATAGAAGTGAAATTTGACAATAAAGAAAAGGAACATGTGAAGAAGAAAAGTGAGGTAAAGAATCCTATTAAGTGGTAAAGACAAATTAGTAGAATTACATAAAGGTAGCAGAAGAGAACAAGCAAGAAGAAAGAGGAAAATACACAGAACTAAATAAAGAAAAACAGAAGGAAAAAAAGGGGAAGGTAAAGAAAAATATGCGATCCTCTAGAAATAATAATGAAAAGGAAAGAAAGAACGAAAGAAAGAAAGAAAAAAAAAATGAATGAAAGGAAAGAAAGAAAAAGAGTCCCAAAATACAATCCCTGTGTGTTTTTGAATGAGTGACTTCTTCTCACAGTCTGCTGTATTAGAATCCACCCAGTATGGTACAGGAATACTGAGTCACTAGTAAGACCTGTTTTGTTTCTGTACTCCTGTTCTTGTGTATAAAAGCTGATCTCTGGCCTACCTTTCTCGCGGGCCGTGGATGATTGATGTTTTCCACCTTTAGAGTTGTACCCACATAGGCAGTTTCTGTTTTCCATGATCTGTGTGGCTCAAATCATAGCTTTTTATGCATAGCTTTACTGCCTGTGGATTCGTAAGGTCCCTGCTCCGGAGCTCCCTTTGCTCACCCCAGGCTGTGGGTTTTCCCTGCTCATCTTGTTAGATGGAAAAATCGAGCAGATCACTGAGCTCTGTGGTGGACGTAGGCATTGGAGCAGGGGTTGTAAACTGTCCGCTAGACTTCATAGCAGCAATTTGAGGCGGCCCCCTCTGAAAGCCACAGAAGGCCAGCCTGGCTTCTCACCAGGGAAACCAGGACCCTGTGTCCTTCCCACTTGAACTTAACCTTCTCAGAGAAGGCCTGTGTATAGCCTGCACTCCATTCACAACGGTCCGGTCCCTTTGTCCATCCCCACCCAGTCACTGTGGTAGGGCGACACCGGAAATGCTGAAATACAGTTGTTCTGTAGTTATGCTATGGCTCAGTCCTTAAATTTTACTTTTTCCCTAAATGGCTTTTTGATTTTCTCCTAAATGGCTCTTGATCCAACCTTTTGAAATATAATAGGTGCTGCACTGGATTTCATCCTCAGCTCTAGCCTTCCATGTGGAAGGAATCATTTTCAGAATGAAACCCTGTGCTGTTCTTGCAATTTACAATGGTCCTGGGCTTTCCTTGGGGCTGGTGCTGCTGGCTCAGCGCATTACTTCTCTCTGGAGCTGCCAGCCATTTCTGGGCTGCCCTGAGTCAGCAGACACGGTTGCTCCTCCACCGCAGCCAGTGCGGGCTTTCCGCAGTGCTCCAGGCTTTCCCTATGTTGCACTCAATTTTCCCATCTTATCTATAGTTTCTACCATAGTTCCTAGTTTTTCTGTCAGTTTCCTCCTGATTTTCAGTGATTTTTTTTCTTCACCTACTTGCTCTTTTCTGGTCTTTTTATTCTAGGGTGGGAGAAGCTGTATTTTGCCTCCAGTCTCTACTCTGCCATTTTTAATCTCTGTGGTTCCATTTTCAGTTAATTTCTGTGTGTGGTATTAGGTAAGAACCTTAACTTCATTCTTTTGAGTGTAGATATCCAGAATTCCCAGCATCAATGATTGAAGCAATTGCTACTTTCTACTGGATTGAATTTGGATCCTTGTCAAAAATGATTCAGCTTACACGCACTGTTGATTTCTGGTTCACAATTGTATTCCTTTATTCTATATGTCTATTCTTACACCAGTATCACTGTTTTGATGATTATACCCTTGTGAATATGAGAGTTATACAGATTTAAGATTTTTTTTATTGATATGGCTATTCACTGTCCCTAATATTTTGGAATCTTTTTTTGTATTCATGGAAAAAACATTAGTATTTTCATAGGGCATACAAAAGTCCATAGATAATTTTGAGTATTATTGACATCTCAGCACTATTGAGTCTTTCCATCTGTGAATATGGAATGTTTTTGCATTAATTATTCATCTTTATTGTATAAATTTTTCATATGTGTTACTGCTTGTGTCTGGATATTCCCCCAGAGCCTCATGTGGTCATAGGGGTGGGCTTTTCAAAGGTGGCTGAATCTAGAGTTTGTGATTGGTTCATTGTCTAGTGCTGGGATTGATGGTGTGAGTGCTACACCTCCCTAGGGTAGGTAGCCTGCATACAGTATAAGGGAAGGAAAGACTTGCTCCCTCTTGCTGGCTCACTGGTTCACTCTCCCCTTCCCTGCCCTCCCCTCCTCTCCCCTCCCTCCCTTTTCCCCTCCTCTCTTTTCCTCTTCTCGCCTCCCCTTTTTGCTTTTGTTGTTTTTCCCGTCTTCTACCACCATGAACTGTTGCCCCTTGGAGCCAGCTGATTATGGACTGAAATCTCTAGAAACTCTGAGCTAAATCAACTTTTCCTCTTTGAACTTTGGGCATTGAATATTTTGTCCCAGCAAGAAGAAAAACTAAGACAAATAATATCAACAAGTATGATAAAGGTGACAGAGAACTGGTAGGGAAGGAGGGAGGAAAAGGAAAAATGATGGGAATTTAAAATATTTAAAAAAAATCAAGCTGTACTTTGTGCACATACCCACTCCCAAGATGACTGTACTCTGCATGAATTGCAAACATGTACTGATAAAAAAATAAATTTAAAAATTATGTAATTAGGTTATGGGGCAGCACTCTCATGAATGGATTAAGTGTGTTACTTTGCAAGTAAATCAGGCATCTTAGTAGTGGTTTAGTTATAAAAGTGAGTTTGGCTTCCTTCTCCCTGTTTTTTCTGTCTGTCTTTCCCTGTCCTCACTTTTTCACCACGTGATATCTTCTAATATGTTACAATGAAGCAAGAAAATTTTCATATTCCATAGCTCCTCGAAGTTGGATTTCACATCCTCCAGAATGATGAACCAAACTTGCCTCTGTGGTGCACAGTTTACTCTGTCTATATCATTCTGCTTCTGTCTATGGCAGCAGCCAAAAGTGCACTAAGACAGTCACTGAATTTATTACTTATAAGAGTTACATGTATGTATATGTGTGTATGTGAAATCTTTAAGATTTCCTACATATGTGCAGAACAAAAAGTGTTTTACTTCCTTCTAATTTGTATGACCTATCTTTTTTCTTGCACAATTGCCCTGACTAGTACTTATGGTACTGTGCTATGTTGAGAAGAATTGCTCAAAGTAAGGCTCCTTGCCGGTTCGTTTACAACCAGTCTGACATAGGAACAACGTGGGTTATGACCAGAATTTTAGTTTTACCTTATGACCAAAGTCTTGAGTTATGACTCAAACACAGTCACTTGTGCTTCCAGATGGTCTCAGATACAGATTGAACCCTTAAAGGTTCCTGTAAGGAACATTATAACATCCTTTCCCGTATGAGGTTAATTGAGAAATCCCGGGCCAATGTCTCTCTAAGGACACTGAGATCTGCCTCTAGACAGAAGAGAGACTTTGAAAGCTGTGTAGAGGAGCCTCAACTGACAACTTGAGTTACAACCAGGAACTGAACTGATTTCATAAATCAAGGGTCCACTGTACCTGATTTTAGATCAAATGCTCTGTCCCTGAGGATGATGCTTTTTTGAATATGTTAGAATCTCTGCATACTAGATTTAAATTCCACTTATTCATAGTGTTTATAGCCATTTTAATGTTCTCGTCCATTTAGATTCTTAGAATTTTGCTGAGGATTTTCACATTGATGTCCATAAAAGATATTGATCTATAGTTTGCTTGTAGTACTTTGCCTAACTTTGGGAACCAGGCAATTTATTTTAAATGAATTTAGAATGTCCCTTCTCTTCAATTTTTTTTCCAGAAAAGGTTTGAGAAGTACTAATGTTATTCTTTAAATGTTTTGTCCAATTCATTGGTAAAGCAAAGTTCTTGTGTTTTAATTCATGAGAAGAATTTTGATGTCTGATTCCAACTTCTTACTAGTTGCAGATCTATCACTTTCTAATAATTTATTAATGGTCTAGTTTTTGCATGTCTAAGAATTAGTATATATTATTTAGGCGTTCCAATATGGTAACATACCCATTGGTCATAGTTCTTTGTTATCATTTTTTTTAATTTCTGTAGAAATGGCCGTAATGCCCTCTATCTCACATTTGATTTTAATATTCTGAGTATTTGACTTTTTAAACTACCTAAATAAGCTAAGTTTGTCAATATTATTTGCATTTCCAAAGACCCAAGTTTTGTTTTCTTGAATTTGCTCTATTCTTTTCAATTCTCTATTCCAGTTACCTGCTATTTCTTTTCTGCAGTTAACTTGAATTTCAATTTCTTAAGATATAAAAGAAGAGTATTGATATTAGATCTTTTATGGTTTGTAAAGGAAGGAATTATTAACCATAAATTTACCTTAACACTGCTGCTTTTACTGTGTTCTATATGTTTTAGCTCATCGTGTTTTGTTCTCATCTGACACTAAATATTTTCCAAATTCCCTTGTGATTTTCTTCGATGCATAGACTGTTACAACTGAGTTAAAATTGTGAATTTTCTGGAGTTCTTTCTGTTACAGATTTCTAACATTGTCCTCCCAAAGAGAAGATACTTTGCAGGAAATCTACATCTATCTTTTCAAAATCTATTGTGGCTTACTTTGTGTTCAACTATATATGGTCTATCCTAAAAAATGCCCGTGTGCCCTCAAGAAGAATGTGTATGTCTATGTTCTGCAATTGTTCAGCAGTGTCTGCTAGGTCAAATGGTTTATCATTTTCTTCAAATCCTGATTCTTTACTTATTTTCTGTCTGGGTGCTTTTTGAAGCATAGACAGTAGAGTTGGGCATGGTGGCGCATGCCTGTAATGTCAGAACTAGGGGAGACTGAGGTAGGAGAATTGCCACAAGTTCGAGGCCAGTGTGGGGCTACATAGTGAATCCAGGTCACCCTGAATTGCATAGCGAGACCTTGTCTCAAAAAACAAACATGCAAAATATACAGAAAGTAGGAAACTAAAATCTCCTATTGTACAGGAGAGCTCTATTTCATTCATTATTTCTATCTGTATTTTGTCAATCATAATTTGCTTTGTTTATTTTGATGGACTCATATTAGGTATGGAAATTTTTATGATTGTTATATCTTATTGATGTATTAAAATTTTACTAATATATAGTATCTATATATGGTACACTTTCTTGCCTTTTATAAACTTTTTTGATTTAAAGTCTATTTTGTCTAATATAAGTAGCACAATTCATGATTGCTTTTGGTTACTGTTTGAATAGAATATTAGTTTCCATCATTTTAAATTTTTTCCTACTTTCATCCTTGGATCTGAAGTAAGTTTCTCATTAATAGCATATATTTAGATCACTTTTTGAAACCCATTCTGTCAAGAAGCTTTTTTTCATTAGGGAATTTAATCAATTTGAATGTAAGATAATTTCTGAAAAGGAGGGAGTGACTCCTGTTCTTTCACTAGTTTTCTTTTTCTTTTTCCTTTTTGTCCCTTATTTCCTGCTTTACTGTCTTCTTTTGTGTATGAGTGATGTTCTTTGTAGTGAAATATTTAAATTTTCTCTCATTTTCTTTTGTATATATTCTTTAGCAACTGTCATTATGGTTACTACGGGGATTTCATTCAACATCTGAAAGTTACAACACCCTCATTTGAATTTATGTGAGCTTAGGTTAAACAACATATTAAAAACTCCTGTCCTTTAATGCCTCTGTCTTCACCCCTTCCAGTTGATATCATAGAATAAAGCCTCTATAATTGTGTCTAAAATCATAAACTAAGATTTTTATAAGCACTAGTCTCTTAAATTATACAGAAAACCAGACATAGAATTATCAATCAGAAAATGCTTACTTTTAGTTCAATACTTTTGAAAAATATCTTAGTTTCTTAAATCATATTTTAGTAAGCAGTGAAATTACACACCATTGTTACAGTGACACTTCTTTTCATAATTGTGTATCTACTTATATTATTGAAACCATTATTTTTTCATACAGCTTTCAGTTAATATGTTTCTTTCCTTTCAAGCTTCAGGACTACTTTTAGCATTTCTTGTAGAGCAAGTTTAATGGCAAAAAAGTCTCCCAGCATTTGTTTATCCAGGAATATCTCAATATATTTCTCAATTTTAATGAGCATTATTTTGTAGCACATAAGATATTTTTGTCATTTTCTTTCATAAGTGATGAGAAATCTGATGATAATCTTACTGAGAATCGCTGATGGGTCAAAAGTTGCTTTTTATTATTGTTGTTTAAAAAAACCTCTCATTGTGTTTTGTCCTAAAGTTTGATTATCCTGTAAATTACTGAGCTCATTCTGCTTAGAGAATTTAGCTTTTCGAACGTTTGTGTTCATGCTTTTCATCAAGGGAAATTTCAGTTGATATTCCTTCATACGTTCTCTCTGTCCCTTTCTTTATCTTCACCTTCTAGGGCTGCTATAATGTGCACATTGATCATTGATGGCATCTATAGGTCTCTTAGGTTTGGTTCATTTTTGTTTAATATTTTCCTCCCTACTCCTCTGACTTGTTAATGTCCATTGTCCTAACTTTGAGTTCTTCCTTCTGCTTACTCAAATCTATAAAATGACCTTAGTAAAATTGTTCATTTTAGTTATCACACTTTTCATCTTCAGAATTTCTTTTATGTTTCTTTTTAGTTTTTTATCTCTTTATTAGCAGTTCCAATAGTTTGTGCATACACCATTTACTGATTTTTTTTATACTTCACTTTAGTTCTCTGAGCTACATTGAGACATTAGTTTTCAAGTCTTTGTCTAAGAGACCCATAAAACCTTCTTCAGGAAGTTTTTGTTTGTTTGGTTGGTTGGCTGGATTTTTGTTGTTGTTGTTGTTCATTTTTGTCCTTTGCATGCACCAAAGATTTTTGTCTCTTTATGTCTTGTAATATATTTCTTGTGACACTTTTAGTGGAAATTGGGTATTGGTTTCTAATAATATGGTAACTCCCAGGAACTAGATTTCTTTCACTTCAGTTTCCTGTCCTTTGGTTTTATTTTTATTTATTTTTTCTTTTTGTTTTGACCATATCTATACTAATGATCAGTTTTAGTTTTAAAATGAAGGTATTCGCAGGTATTTCCTGAGTCTGTTCTATTGCCTATTCATGCACAATGTCTAATTTTCCCACATATGCTATTGCATTTGAATACCTAATTTTCAGTATCTGTCTCCCAAAAAGGAAAAAAGAAAACACACTTCTTGACCCTTTAAATTCTCTGAAAGTCATTTCAGTCAATGGGAGAGAAGCATGCAAAAATAGTGCTGTTGCAACAATAGTGGTCACTGTCTTGATGTCCACAGTTGTCTGAGAAGAGGTAGCAATCCGTGACCAGAGTGCAGCTCTCAGTCTCTGTGAGAGCAGGTTCCTCTTGCTCATTCTGCTTCCAGCAAGCTATATGCAAGCTATTGAGGCGGATTACAGTTAGTTTTCACTGTGCAAAGAGGTAAAACTGCATAAAATTTCCCTCAGTTTACATCTAAGCATTCCCCTAGGAGATGGAGAACTTCAATAGACTCCAAAGATCCATGAGAATTATAGGTGACAAATTTTGCCCACGTAATTCTCTAGGTGGGGAGATAGATTTTTGATGCTTCCTGTTCCATCTTCCACATTCTTACCATCCATTCCTTCTCAATTATTGGATAAAATTATTTAATGTATCATTGAAAAATTAACAAGTGGGAGAATACAAATTACTACATGTAGGAATCTAACTTGTTTTTTTTTTTTCAGAAAGTATCTCAGTGTGACCTTGATCTTGTGTGTGTAGCCCCAAGCTGGCCTTGAACTCACAGTGGTCCTCTTGCCTCAGTCTCTTGAGTGCTGGAATTACAGAAGTTGCCAACATGCTAGCTGGAATGTAACTATTAATAACTTATTATTCTCTTAAAGAACCTGGTGATTTTTACTGATGTGTAATTTACACGGAGTGAATGAATTGAGGTAAAGAATGTCATTCAGTGAGTTTAAACAAATACATACACTCAATATTCTTCATTACTATCAACACATATATTACTTCCCAGTATCCAGGAAGATCTCTCATGCACCTACACAACCAGACCCCTTCTCTCACACAGAACAACTGTTTTTTTGTTTGTTTTTTTTTGTTTTATTTTTGTCAATCACAGATTTGTTTTGATCTCAAAGTTGATAGAACTGAATGTGTAGGTAAACAAGCTTCTTAAATGGGAATTATTTCCCCCAACCTAACCCTTTATAATTAACTCATTGATAAAGCTTGGGTCTTATATGTCTCCCAAAAATCCATCTGTTGAAGACCTGATCTCCAACTATTACTGGGAAATGGTAAGAACTTTAGTAAGTCAGACCTAAGACAGGAAAGTTAGTTTGCTGCGGTTTGACTGTGAGTGGGATATTCGGTCCTAAAACCTTTTGTCTCTGTGTTTCTTGGCTATTGTGAGCTATGCAGACCTCTTCCACCATGTACTCCTGGGGCAATGTACTGTGATGCCATGGACATAAAAGAACCATGGCCCTGAAACTATGGGCTAAACCCTAAATTTTGAGCCAAAATAAATTTTTGTTCCTTACATGGTGCTTTTCTCCATTATTTTGTCACAGCAATGCAAAGAGAACATCCTTACATGGGTGCTTTCCTTTTTATCAACCACATATTATTCTACTGTATAAACATACCACATGTAATTTATCCATTTCTCATTAAATGACTGTGTTGTTTCCATATTATAGGTCTTAGGACTGTAACTGTTATAAATACCCTCACATAAGGCTTTTGTGGACATGTGTTTTTATTTCTCTTGAATGACTTTTGAGGAGCACCATGATGTTTTTCAAAAATCTAATTTGGACATAGGTCCTGAGAGTGGTTCCCTCAAGAATCATGATTACGACAACATTCAATGTAGAGAAATTCCAGTATTATTTTCTGAGAATATGTACCCTATACTGATGATGTCCTGTTCCACTTAAAGAGGATTTACCCTGGCAAAACACACCAGGATAAGCTTTACCTAGCTACAGCTTTTCTTCCTCTGAGATCACTACACATGGTGGAACATAAGAGTAAAGTACATAAAAGTCATGTGCAGGATATTAAATGGACAACACTCCAAACATGAGCTTCAAATAGTGCTGATTAAAATATAACCTGGACAACAAGAGCAAAGCAGGAGGGATTGCAAGCCTAGAAATGCAGTTATACTACAAAGCTACAGTGGCAAAAGGAAGATGGTATTGGCACAAAAGCAGATATGAGGATCAGTGGAAGAGAATAGAGGATGCACGAAGAGTCCTAAGCACATGCAACTATTTGATCCTTGACTAAGGAGCTACTAACACAGGGAGAAGGAAGAAACACAGCTTCTTTAGTAAATTATGTTTGCAAAACTGGCAACCCACATGCAAAAAAAAATGAATTTAGATCCATTTGTCTCACCAGGTACTAAGCTAAAATCAAAATGAATCAAAGAACAAAATCTTAAAACAGAAGCACTTAATGTGTTAGAAGATAAAAGAGATAAAAATGTTTTGAAATCATAGGCATAGACAAGGACTTTCTGAATAGAAATTCAAAGCAATGAAAAGGCACTGAGAATCAACAGAGATAATCATATCAAATTAAAAAATACCTGCACAGCAAAAGAACCAACTGAGTGAAAAAAAAAGTCCTACAGAATGGAAAAGGTCTTTGCCAGCTATTCCTCAGGCAAAGCACTAATATCTAGAATATATACAGAACTAAAGAAAAATTAGCCCTCCCAAAATAAAAGGTCTAATAAAAAATGGCCAAGGAAAATGAATACACATTTCACAGAAGTACAAATGGCCAGTAAACACATGAAGAAATGTTCATCATCGCTGGCCATTAGATAAATGCAAGTGAAAACTGAGGTTCTGTGCTACCCCAGAAAGAATGGCTACCATCAAGAAATCAAATCACGATAAATAGTGTTAAGATTGTGGGAAAAAAGGATTCCTTTTAACTTTTTGGTGGGAATGTAAACTCATAAAACCACTATGGAAATCAATATGGGGTTTCCATTTCATCCAGCTACTCCCCTACTAGGTATCTTTCCAAAAGAGTTAAAGATAGTGCCTTACAGTGATACATGTATACAAATTTTATTGCATCCCAATTCATAATAATTTAATCTTGAAAGCAGTCAATATGTCCATCAACAGATGAACAGATTAAGAAATATGATATTATACACAATGGAATACTACTCTGCCATAAAGAAAGATAAATTTGAGTCATTTATAGTAAAATGAGACCATAATGCTAAGTGAAATAAATAAGACACAAAAATTAAATGTCTCATAGCTTCTCTTATATGAGAAGCCCAACTTGTAAATAAAGAGCAAAATAATGTTACATAATAGATACAGAGATAGATCTTTCTCAAAGGAGAAGGGAATCAAAAGATGAAGAGAGGGATTAAGAGGGGAGGGTAAGGGAATGAAAAGAGGACTTAAGATGTGCAAGTCCATATAGGAACTCCATATAATGTAAGCACTGTGTACTGCAAAGGTGTACTAATAAAATGTAACAAAAAAGAAAACTTATCTCTTTAAGGAAAATGCTGCAATTTGTATGTATGTATGTATGTATGCATGTATGTGTGTTTGTGCATATACTCATAATTTCTTCTTTATTCCTAATAGCTCTGAAATTTAATAGATTAATGGAAATCAAAACATGAAAACCAACCTGCTGCTTTCTTATGAAAACAATTATCAAATTTTTATCTATAAAAAGCCAGAAACTTTCTATGATAAAAACAGAACCATTCCTCCTATTCCAATTGTATGTTGGCTTTTTTTTTTAATTCAAGGTAGTTTTCCCCATGATCATCTAGTTTAGAAATATTTGAAAAGACTTAATGGTATGACATGATTCAAGTTCTGAAGACGATGACTTTCTCGGCCTTGTTTTCCATGGGAGGGCTTTGGTTGTGTAACTCTGAGGCTGAGTGCATTGCTTTAGTTTCCTCAATCAACGCATTTTATGTTACATTCTGAATTAACTTTAAAATGTCAACTATAAAATATTAGTTCTGTAACTTTTTGACTCTGTGAAATGAAGCATTATCATTCCATGCATCGACATATTCACAAGTGATAAGATTTCACCTTTAAAATTTCAGATTGGCTCAAAAGCTAGGACTGTAGGGTTGTGATTAGCAAATAAGCAGAAGAGCAACCCGAGCTGTGGAGAACAATACCAGGTGTCCTCATTATGAAATCAGTGCGATCGCTCCATTCCAGGCAATAGTTATACAACCCAAGGAGTGTTTCAGTACCTGTCCAAACTAAAGTAAAAAAACAACCTGGCAGATGGTGATAATGAACTCATGATATTACTGGTTAAATGAAGAAGTGGAAAAAAAAGGGTAGGAGTCTAATTACTTACTATAACAAAGGATTTTCCTGTAAGGAGATAACCTGTGAATCAAAACCCCCGTGGTTAGAGGTAGAATATAAAATAGTGTTCTTGTCCTTGAGCTTGTCTGTCAAGAGGAAGCCAGAAATCTAAACTTCTAGCTATTTTATAGTATCAACAACCAACTTCTCTTACCATTGAACAGGAAGGGATAAAGAGACAATAAACAGGACTTGCATGTCTCATTTTATTAGTAATAAAGAACATTAGTCTTTATTCACCTGACACTCATATCTAATGTATACTTACAATTGGCAAGACTGAATTAAAGAACATGCCTTCCAACTAATAAATGTTTAGCGGTTCACTCTTCAAGCTTACTGTAATAAAAAAGGAATATGTGTTACTTGCACAGAGGATGGTATAATTAGAATGCAAAATACTATCAAAATTAAATGTTCCCATTTGCACTTAAGAGATACATGCCAGTTATAGTTATATACTACATATCCATAGTTTCAGAAACATACCCTTTGGAAATACAGAAGATAACTAAAAACAGATAATTCGTTTTAGAGATTTCTAAATATTTTTATTTCTAAAGAGAGCTGATACCAGATTTTATTTCATTTCTTTTGCTTCTTATTTCATTTTATTGCAGAACTGGGGATTGAACTCACTGCCTTCCAAAAGAGCTATATCCCCATTCCTTTTTATTTTTTATTTTGAGACAGGGTCTCCCTAAGTTGCTTAGACTGAGCTTGAACTTTTTGCCTTGCCTCTGCTTCTCAGAGTATTAGGATTACACAAGTATTCCACCATATCCAGCTTCCTTCCATTTTAGGGACTAAGACTGGATGAAAAGACTCACATTTCTGA
Organism: Dasyprocta punctata; assembly: GCA_004363535.1. Lineage (NCBI taxonomy): Eukaryota > Metazoa > Chordata > Mammalia > Rodentia > Dasyproctidae > Dasyprocta > Dasyprocta punctata. The sequence continues at coordinate 49,857 of RJWM01008685.1, forward strand.
TTCAGTGTAATGTAGTACCTTATTTTTTACTGAAATAGTGATTACATCAGAAGCTTGAGGTAACACTATCAGGTAGGTATCAAATTCAACTTTCAACCCTTAGGCCCAATACTTGGACCATAACTTAAATTGCTTTCAAACTAATCGGACTCAGATGTTAAGTTTCAATAGCAAACTTTTGCCTTATTTGCAACCTTGAATCCAAGTGCTGGGAGACAAGGGCAAATCAGGGCTCTAACCCTCTCCCTCCCAGAGAGGAGACTCACCCTTGTCAATACAGTTCAAGAGGAATATTTTACAACTAGCTCCAACTGGATCATGCTGTTAAATTTTCAAAAATTCCATGAATTTGTTAAACACTGTCACTTTTCCAAAATTAAATTATGCAACTTGTAATGAAATTAGTCATATGAAAAACAAAGGTCACATATCCTTAAAGATTAAGAATTCTGGTATTCATAACTCCAGGTAGCCATAAAAATTTTCTGCAAAGTTACTGCAAGTTCTGGAGGTTAGAAATCTGATATTAAGGTATTCCTATGCTCCTTTTACAGCCTCAGGGGGAGAAACAGTTTTGCTTCTTTAAGTTCCTGGTGATTGCTTGTATTTCTTGGCATCTCTTGGTGTGGGCAGTTTAAATTCAGTCTCTGACTTTACATCACATAGTGTTTTCTGTGTTTCTTCTTGGCCTGGACTTACTTACTGTCTTTATAATCCAGCCACAGAACTTACTCCTGACCCTAGTCTGGAATGACCTGATAGTAACTGAATGACATCTTCAAAGACATTGTTTCCAAATGAAGCAGGCACACACACAGGCACCAAGGTTCATAGAGCTTCGTATCTTTCATAGAGAGATAGATTTTAACCTATGGAAATTTATAATTGATTTACTACATTTTACTTTTGTCTTAAATTGTTTTACTTTATTTCCACAACTTTCATGGGCAGATAGTGTGAGCTCTATGCAACAGTGAGCAATTCTCTAAAACTTTTACTCTTTGATATCAAAAGTATAGCTTGAAAACAGTTAACATGGAAATATTTTCGCTCTGGAAATCAGCAAACACTACAAATCAGGGCTTGATTCATCATTTTGTTGACTCTATGTATATTCTGTACAGGCCCGAGAGCAAATAAATTCAGTTGTGTGGCTTCCTAGCAAATACTCAGATCTGCTCCTCTAACATAAAACCAGACACAAACAATACCTAACAACTGATAGTGTTCCCAATAAACTTGATCTACGAAAACAAGTGGGAGGCAAGATTTTCCATCTGAGCCTTGGTTATGTGACCTTTACTTTAAATTAAAAAGGAAGAAAAATTATGTCAGACTATAGCTGCTTCATTATTAGTAGTACAAAAAAAGAGAAAGATATTATTTTGGTATAAAAAAACAATTATTTGATGCACCAAAGAAGTTAATTGCTCACACCTTTGAAGAATTTGTGAAGTTGAAAGATAACATTTATTTTTACTTATTAATGCAAGTAAAATTATAAAAACAAATATTTGTTTAAAAACCACTAGCGTAGTATATCACTTGAAACCAGTAAATTGACTACGAATAAGAGAGTTTTGCAAATATTAAGAAAACACTGTAAGCATCTACTAACCATGTAGAATTTACAATAGGATTTACTGCGTATGTTTTTATCATTTATAACTGGTGTCATACACACTATGACATTCATACACTGGTACAATTTTTTCCCTGAGGAATTGGCCAATAAAATTGTGTCATAATATTTTTTCAATAACCCCTAAGGTTTGTAAATATTTCTGCAAATACTAGCACATAGACTGGAAATCTCACTGTGTGGGTACTAATGAAATGGTTGACCTAAATCAAAGATGTAAAAATAAAGTGAAACACTAAAAACTTCCACAGCTTCCTAAGATTCATGAGCACTGCTCTTCTTAATGTCATTCCACTGACATTAATGTGTATAATCAGGAAATGGACTCCCCCCAAAGACTACACAAACCTGCATCACTTTGACGATTAAACATCAGATTTTTGTTAAATTATTCATGATATACTTCCACAAATTTAGGTAAAACATGCCACATATCCTATAGAAGTCACTTAAATTTGTAAGGACTTGAATTTCTGACACCTTGCACAAGCTGGTTTGCACCTGTCTTACCATCCATAGAGCTAGGCAATCTTTGGAGTTGGGTTCGGTTTCTTATCTGCTTTGCAACTGGTATTGATTCACTAACATGTTTAGTCTAAATTCCATTTCTTCATAGGTAAGACTAAATAAAGTATCAGAAAAACCCCTGAGGTATCAGTGTACCCCTGTAGTATAAACATTACAGAATTAAAGGAAGTACCCCACAAGTAATAAGGGTCTAGTAAATACATCCTATTACCATTGTTCCCACAAATTCTATTACTAAAATAATGATTAATTTTTCCAGGAGGCTTCAATTTTCTAAGAACCCATGAAGTCTGTAACAGTTCTCATAGTTACATTCTTAAAATGCTATCTATAAAATAAAATAAGTGTAATTCAATTGCCGTTCATTTTTTTTCCCTAAGTCATTGCAATATACAAGCCACAGGACTGTTCCGTGTGGTACCATTCCATAAAATACCTCACGACAGAAACTGTTAGGGTCTCGAATAATTGCATCCATGCATGCAGGCATCTACTCTGGCTAATGTCAGGAGATAGAAATGCATGTTGAATTCTATCTAATGGAGATCACTGCATGTAAAATAAAGCCATCAGCAAAGAAGTGGTTATGGCATGATCATTTTTACATTGTGTGACACGTTCCTGTAGTACTGTCAACAAACATAAACTTTAATCTCCACAAAGAGAGTTTCTGTAAACTGTGTGTCACACTAATGCTTTTATTTTGCATGGTTCTTTTCCCCAGAGAAATTCCTTTTACCTTTATTTCTTTACCACAATTGTAATTCATTTCTGACTGGCAGGCTGACAAATCTATTCAATCTCTCTGTATCATCATACACAGTCATTGATTATTTCAACATATTTTAGCTCCATCTTTTTCCTTTTTAATATAAATAATGTTCTCATTGTCTGCACCAATGACTTTCAATATACATATATCCAATTCAAAAGGAAGTACTACATGTCCCATTTATTAGGCTTGCTATGTCTAATTTAAATTTGGTAGTTTAACTTTGAACAGTTGATTGAAATCTTTTTCCCATCACCAAAAATATACTTTAGAATTTAAATTTTATCAGCATAATTACAGTGGTTTTAAAGACCAATATGGCCTGTCTATGCATAATAACTGAGCAAAAATGTTGATATCAGTAGTTTTAAATTAAATATTATGTCAGATTAGACCAATCCCCAAATTGAAAACTGTTCCTGATATTTGACTAGATTGTTGGATAAGGGAATAATATATATATATAGTATTTTTGTCTTTACATCCTTTATTATTTTTCATTTTGAAGATATTCCATACCATGTCCCTTAAGGCCACATTAAAGATTTGTATTCATCTTGACTTCTGATTAATTTATGAGCATCATTCTTTCTTGCACTCGATTCCCTGCAGGCATGCCTAGTTTAACCAACAGTAACTGACTTCCCTTCCTGGGATCATACTGAGAAAGGAGACCAAGATATGTGCAAAATTATACTCTATTTGGAAACTGGATCTATCTCTTACCACATTGGATTGCAAGGGCATTGTTGACCTAAGCTCCTGCACACAGCTCACATTTGTTGAATGAAAAATTTAACAAAACCTAAAGAAAATATTGGCTTATGTTATTTCTTAAATTTCATCATAAAAACTTAAAAAATATTCTTGAGGAGGTCAACTCAGTTTCTGCATTGCTAATCACCATCTCCTTTTCTCTCACATTTTCATCTGAAAGTGGTTTATTCTTTGCTGGTTTCGCTCTGATCATGAACTTCAAGATATTGCATATGCAAGTGATTCTTTTAAAATGGAAGGAAAAAACACTTATTTAGGATATCATTTTACTAATGCTTTAAGATACCTTTTAGTTCAGTGCTTAACAAAATGAAAACAAAAAAATTAAATTAGCCTAGTTTTAAACAAAGTTTGCTGAAAAATCCCACAATACTAATTTTACAGTAAGCCTCGCAAATTTCATTTCCTGCAACTGATACTTTTTCTCCTGCTGTCCCTTGTTTTGGTATTAAGAATTGAACTCAGTACTGTGCCAGACAGGTGCTGTGCCACTGAGCTATATCCCCAGCCCTCTTCCGATGCTTTCTTGAAGTGATAACTATTTGTCCATACTGTGAATATGATATCAACTCATAAGAAAAGTAACATACTGCCTCTAACTTTTATAGTTTTGGAGTCCTCAAAGATGCTCATGTTTTCATCAGTTCAAAAATCAAATTGTTTATTGATCCCAACTATTCTTAGATGTTTTTGATTGCTGTATCTTTACAATTTGGTTGTAGATACGCTGCTTTTCTTCTGTGCCATTTAAATGTTAGTTCCAAACTGGAAAGCATCGTATGAGAAAGCAATAAACTACAATGAACAATTATGTAACTGGCAATTTATGACTAAATAATTAAAGCATTATAATACTACATAACTTCTAACATGATTCTTAGTTATTTCCAAGCATGAGAGTGTCTTCTGTTTTATTTTTATTATATGAAACAAAAGGAAAATGAAACAAACATTCTAAATTCAGTAATCCTTATGATAACTCTTAAAAACTGGGAATCTATGTTGAGGTTGAGTTAATGTTAAAAAAATTTTCCAGTAATCTAACAAATTCAGTCATTTTTTTAAATTGATACTTTTCAAGAATTTTTGAGAAATACTTCTTTCCTTTTGTAGCAGGAATCGAATTCAGGACCTTGTGCTTGCCAGGCAGGTGCTTGTGCAACTGGTTTATAGCCCCAGGCCCCTACTTAAGAACTTTTAATAGACACTAAATTTTTGACACATCTTTTTGTTATTGTTCAATGTTGATTTCCCTTGAACAACTGACAACTACTAAGATGGCAGAAATGCCATAAAATAGATATCTTGACCTGAATTCAATAATATTGCACATTATTTAACAATTGAAGGTATAGGTAATCCTCTTATTCACACTGTGGAACAGCACCAGGGAGCATCATACTTGTTATGTCCTGTATCTCTACCGTAACTAATGGAGATTCATTTCTCGTAAACTGAGCAGGGAAGGCATTCCTGTAGAGTGTGCCATTTCCAGACAATGTTCTCTTAATTTTTTAATGCAACTATTATTGTGATTTATAATTGCATTGAAAGTTCTCCGTAATCATTTTCAGGATATGTTCATTGTTATTAGTGAAATCCTTGGAAGGGATGTTTCATAAAACTATTTAATAATACAACATTTTTCTGTAAAAGGGTGTAACCTTCAATTTATTTTTACAGATAAGATTTATGACTGCAAATTTTAAAGACTCTCCTATACCTTAATAACTTTATGTTGGAGGGATGTTAAATTTAAGAGCAATTTTTCATCATTTTTCTTTTGAATAAATGCAAGGGACCCATTTTCTTATATGTCATAATTATGAAGTGTTTTCTAACATCAGTATACACACAGGTTTGTGTCTTTGATGTAGTTGGAAGACACTGTAAGTGGTTCAAATTCTCCCTTTGGCAACTATAATAGGAGTAAAACTTTCTGCTAATTGATAAATTCTAATTAAGAATAGGATATCAAAATGTGTTTTCTGTCGCTACTATACTAGGTTGACTTAACAATGATTAGTAGCTCCCTGGAAGAGAGCAGAAATATTTTATTAATAGTAAAAAATATGCTCAAACTACATGGGAGCTATCTCTTAAAATATGAAATTCAGCAGGCAGACGCTTCACTGGACTCTGCCTAGTGTCTATTACCAGCTTGGAAGAAACTTGCCATGTGCATATTTCACTCCTGTACCATATGTCCTCAGGATAGTTGATTAACAAGGCTCTGTCATATGAATTTTATATGCCTCTTGATTGTACATTTTGTATAATAATTGTAAGATAAAATTTCAATAAATTCCTCCTCTTCTCTCCAAATTGTTTAAAATCAAGTTTGAGATACAGTGAAGGTTTGGACACTATTTTCCACAGATCCAAATAGTTTAAGAGAAAAGAAAAATCTAGTTCAAAGAACCATATTTAACAACATTAAGTATTAGTTTGGAAACAAATATTTACTTCCCATTCTTTCTTTTTGTTTGTTTGTTTGGTTTTTGGTACCGGGGATTGAACTCACAACCTCGCGCCTGCCAGGCAGGTGCTTAAGCCACTGAGCTAAATCCCTGGCCCTCTTTCCATTTTTTAAATAAACTCCAGAGGTGGAACTTGAAAACTAAATTCTACTACAAATTATAATAATTTACTCTTATAAATATTTACTCATTATATACAAAAGAAATTTAAGAATAACATGAAAGTTAAAAAATGGGGGATATTGGATATCTCGTTAAAAAAAATAAAACAAAAAAGTAATGGAATCAAACAAGATAGATGGATTGATCATAGAGTTATTAGCATTTGGAGTCAACATAATGATTTTTTAAAAATCAAGTGTCTTAGGGTTATCCTTTCTGGCAATCGTAATCTACAAGGACGTCAATGAATCCAAGTAAACTAATCAAGCTGTAATATTAATTATTAGAAAAGCTTTCAGACTCTAGGCCAAAAAATATTACAAGCCATTTCCTGCTAGAAACACAACCAGACATTGTAATATTTGGAAAGTATTTCTAATTTTATCACTAAGAAGTCAGCAATACATTCATACCAGCTAATCATAAAACAGCAGCACACTATGTGTGTCCAAATTCTTTTTTTTTTTTTCATTTTTTTTATTTGAGCGAAGAAAAACAAAACAAACAAAAACTACAACAACAACAACAAAAAAAAACGACATATATAGTAAAAACAACAAGCAAAAAAGACAAGCAAACAACTAGAGTAAATACACAACATTGCAGGTTTACAAAACCGGAAGATAGAAGCTTGACAATGGTTGCAATTTGCGCATCGTTATCTTTAAAATGGTTTCTTACATTAACAGATATAGACATGCAAGATTGATTTAATCATATGTGTGTCCAAATTCTAACAGAAAAAGCCGGACGCGGTGGCGCACGCCTTTAATCCCAGCACTCGGGAGGCTGAGGTAGGAGGAGCGTTGTGAGCTCGAGGCTGGCTTGGGCTACAACGTGAGCACAAGGCTGGCCTGAGCTATGTAGTATGAGACCCTGCCTCAAAAAACATTAGGGCTGGGAGTTTGGCTCAGTGGTTTAAAAGCCTGTCTAGCAGGCATGAGGTTGTGAGTTCAATCCCTGGTGCAAAAAATGAGTATATATCCACAAGTTGTATTTGTAGTCTTTTTTTTTTTTGAAGAGTATATTAATCACGGAATTGAGTGGGGGAGAAACAAGTGAACAGAAAGAAAACAACATACTAACATGAACTCTGCTGAACATTAAAAATTCCCAAGGGTGTGCTAATGTTAATCAGTTTCCTTGGGGATTTGTAGATTTATGGGACAATCCCCATCTTTCCTCACTAATTTGTGAGGGCACATTAAAAAAGGGCACCTACTATGTATACTTTTGGGATATTTTACACTGGTCTTTAATGCAAAACTTGAGCTAAACATTCAAAACATAGATACTCTAGTAAACTATTATTTAAATGTCATCATACATTCAAATGTGAATTTTCATTCGCATTCATTTCAACCATAAAAACATTGCTTACAAAACTCTCTCTTCTTTGCCCCCTAAAGCTTTTGAGTTAAGACTATAGTGTTTACTCCAGGTTAATTACTTGTGGTGGTCATACCTCATCTTGGCACTCGATGCTACATAATTTATAAAGTACTACTTAATTTACAATCTGGCTAGATTGTCTTTGTTGTGTAGGGAGACTCAGATGGAGCATATTTTATTATCTTAGCTCCTAGAAGAACACTGTGGAGATTGAAATGGGTTTAAGTTGGCAAGGCTCACAATGTGCTAGGTTTCAAAATGACAGAGTCCAGGTGCTTTTAGCTAAATCAGACAAATGATCTTGCCAAAAACTGCCAAGATAAAATTCCTCGGCTACACATAGATGTCATCATACACAGAGCTTGCCTCTACTACTGGCAAAACTGGACATTTTTAAGAGATAAGGGATGAAGAACTTCAGTTATTGCTTCAAAGACAGAATAAGAAATGAATAGAAAATTCTGTTTTCAAGATGTTGCAAACTAAAATACTGAGGTCTAGCATTTGTTTCTGTAACTTCTCAGGCATCAAACTGTCTTGCATAATATTTTTTTAAGAACTACCTCTCCCTCAGATATCCTGTGATTTTCTGCTTGACAAATAGGATGGGCAGGAAACCATAGCTTGTGGTTTCCATCACGTGACCATGCACTGTGTGACCAGTCTCACGGATTTTAAGGTTCCGCGTATGTAGGTTCGTTGAGCAGATAACCAAACTCTTTTTTTTTTTTTTTTTTTTTTTTTTTTTTGTGGCACCGAGGATTGAACTCACAACCTCGCGCCTGCCAGGGCAGGCGCTTAAGGCACTGAGCCAAACTCCTGGCTCTGGTTTTTTTGAGGCAGGGTCGCACTATGAAGCCCAAGCCGGCCTCGAACCCACAACGCTCCGCCTACCTCAGCCTCCCGAGTGCTGGGATTAAAAGCGTGCGCCACCACGCCCGGCAACCAAACTCTTCTTAAATCCCACTAATAGGAATGGCAGTCACTCACCTACACCCCTACACCTACGAGCAGTGGCAGGGTTGGGGTCTGCTCTGGACCTTTATTTATGAAGGAAGGAGGAAAATACATATCTAATTAATAATTTCTTCCGGCAGTCATTTTAGAATGAGCTCAAGATGATTGAGTAACACAAACATGTGGATAACGTAATAACAATATTTGGAAGCAGAAGCTGATTGTCTGAGATCTCCAGGGCTGATGGCAAGAGAATAGAAGACCTATTCTATGTGGGCAAAGCACTGAAAATGTGTGTCTACATGTTTCTTTTGCAGAGGGAAAAAGCAGGTACAAAAACAAAATGAAATGAAAGAAACTTCAAGGAGACAGAGGAGATAGGGAGAATATGAGACTTTAATGGTTGGGGTATCAAGACAGATAAGAAATCTTTGGAACAACTTTTAAGTATTATTACAAATAAGTGTTTAAAGATGAAACAGCCAGTGCTGTAGAGTGGACTAGAGTGAACAACAGTCTCAGTATGCAAAAAACAGACATTTCCTTAAGATACCTCATGAAAACCTACAGCCCACTAGAGATTTACACAAATTTTATTGAAAACTCTGCTATTTCAGAAAATGTGGAATTGCATTTGAAATAATACCAATGTTTTCTGGAGTGCAAGGGGTAGCTTTTATCTGAAAGGGAGAAAACTAGCACTTACATTGTGTACATAGTTCTTTACCCCAAAGGCTCAGGTAGGGTATGTGAATGAAGCCAGGCAGACATAAGACATTAAAGATGATGGGGGCTGCAGGAACCAGAAACTGCTACCATTTTCAAATGAGTCTTATGCACCTTACCTTTGAAGTATTTGGGTCACATGAAAATGTAAGCTTAATATTGCTGGAATTACTCTTCTTTATTTTTTTCAGTACAAGCTCCAAATCTCAGTTTTTAGGTAAAAATTTCTTCAATGTAAAACAACAACAACAACAACAACAACAGCAACCGTGGCTTTTTTTGAGCCAGATTCATATACAGATACCACTCTGGAAACACAACCATATGTATTAGTTGAAAGGTTACTACTGTTTCATGAAATCAAAGAAAACAATGTATAAATTAGTTATTGGTTCAATTTATCAATGACATAAATCCAAAATATTGTTTCCTCTTTATTAAGGTGTGGCTGCCATTTGACAGTTCGCAATGGTGTTTGGGATATTATATCCATATTCAGGAAGCATAAGCAGGGCTTGACAATGTCAGCAATAGTGCAATTCTCTGAATTGTAGGTAGAACCTTCTTCCCCACAAACCCCCAAGACATGAAGCAGTCATTTCCTGGGGAAGTTCGTGTAAATTACCTTCTGGTAGTCTAAATATATAGCACTAGGATAACCTCAGATGTATGGTTTTAATTTGTATGAAGTCCTGGAAATTCAGAACTTTTCTGATGGTTCATCTGCCTATCTAAAACTTTCTGTTTTGGAAGACAAATGCAACAGAAATTAAAGGAGGCAAAGCACAAATGCGTTAGTACTAGACTCATGGTGGGGAAAACCTAAGGCACTCATGCCACAGTGGGTGGTATGATTAAAAGCTCTAAAGCGTTCACCATCACTGTGCTAGACAGTGAACGTAACACTGGAGCTCTCCTACCAGTCTCACAGTCATTAAAATGCTTATCATAATGAAAATAATCCATTAAATAAACCATTGCTAATTTCACTCAATTTATTCATTGGTGACATGAAATAGCCATGAAGTTCAAACATTTAAGAAGTGTGTAGAGGTATTTCATAAAATATGTTTTAAAAATTGATTTTTAATTAAGAAATATTTCAAAAGTGGAGATAAAATACAGGAAGTGATATATAGATACCTATGTTCCCACCAGCTAGATTTAGGAAATATTAACATATTGCCATATTAATTCTTTCTTGAAGAAGTTTTCAAGCAATAATTCAAGATGCAAAAAGTCATAATGGAACTGAATTATTTGAAGATGAAGGAAGTTTGAAATCCTATACTTCATACAACCTTTATTGCCCTAAACTTCCAGTGTTCCATTAAATGGTGACCTGGCAAGATTCAGTAAAACACTGATAATCAGAGATTAATAAGTACTATTTGTAAGTCCAAGAGAACTCAAACTATGGGCTATAAAATAAATATTTATACTCCCTCTTTCAAATTCGTTTATTGACCTCATACTCAAGGTGATGTCTTGGAGGTGGGGCTTTGTAGAGATAATTTATTTAGAAAGTAGAGTCCTAATGAATGAGTGTAGTGCTGTTATAAATGCAAGTACAGATACCTCTCTGCATGCCTCAGCATGGAGAAATACACAGTAAAGCAGTCATCTATGTAGAAAAGGGCCCTCGCCAGACACTGGACCTGCTGGCACCATGCCTTAGGCTTTCAGCCCTCCACCACAGTGAGAAACGCATTTCTCTGATTTGTGAGCTACCCAGTTCCTGGTATTTTGTTATTGCAGCTTATAGACATCTGTACTGCACAAAAATTTAAATTCTATAAAACCAGGAAAATGCATTTGTAATGTAATCATACATTTTCCTCCATTTTCCCCTTTATTGCTTTTCCTTCCTCTTTCCTCTTCTTCTCACTATCTTTTCTTCTTTTATTTCCTTCATTCTCCCTGTTCTAACTGTAAGTTCAACCAATGCAACCACCTATGGCTTTTTTACTTACATGATTGGCTCTAAGAAGTCTTTTATCTTTTAATGGAATCCAACACATTTAAACTTCATAGAAAAACAGAAACTAAGTGATGCAGAAACAGAGTTGCATTATAATCAGCTATACTTTATGATATTTTGCATCTCTACTTGCATATGGGTCACATTCAGATGCTGAGCCTGATACTAACATGTGATTTTAAGCAATATCTTTGCCATAGAGGATTAAATATAATAACATCTACACAGAAAGATGATTCACGATTATGAGAAAGGAATTAACCCAGAGTGTCTCTTGCCTCTTTGGCCATGATCCACTCAAACAATATCGAACAGTGTGGTGGCTGGCATGCAGAAAACACAGATCTTCAAATGTCAGGGACAAGTGAGGCAGTTCTGTGTGGCACAGCTAAAGAAAGCATTTCATTTTTCCCCTTGAAAGATGCAATTTGTCTAATTTATCTGAGGCACAAGCCCCCGAGATCATCTGAACAAGTTTCACACAATATATTCCACAAACTTCAAAAGTAAGAAATAAATATGATGTGACTTACCCTGACCTCCTTTCCAGCAGCTTCTGCCTTCATTCACTCATTTCTAAAGAAAGAGAAAGCAAGAAGCACTTATTGTTCATGCACCTACCAGTTATACAATTTAATCCAGGATGAAATTCAAATTAGCTACTGAATGGCATTTTTTTTCTTTCTTCTTTCTTTCTTTCTTTTCTGCTTTTTTTTTTTCTTTCTTTCATCTTTGACAAGCTATTGGAAATTTTGGTACTATTTGCTATCATTAACCATTACTTTACCATTGGAGACTGAAGTAGATCAGGACACAGCCATTCAGGAAACCTAGACAGCTCCCCTTTTCTTCAGAATCCATCTGTCTAGATTTTGAGTTAAATGTAGTATTTGGATCCATATTACATTTTGGTGTTTAAAAATTCTTTAACTCCATTTAAAAAAGAGAACACATGAATAACTTTCTCTTTGCTGTTATTTGCTTAGGTCAATCCTCATACCTACATTTATTCATATTTTTTTAATTATCTCATCTCTAAATATGTCTATCTTCAGTTGGGGGAACAATCAGATAGCAAAATTCAGCACGAACAGTTTAAAATGAATAGTACAGATTTCTTGCCATGGACATGTATCCTTGTCTCGCAAAATCAAAAGAAGGGAGGCATGAATATAAAGGAGAAAGAGCTGAGCCTGGAAGTTAAGAAGAATGAGCTTAAGCATGGAAATTGGGTTCTATCTATTTTGAACACTTTCAAATCTTAATAAATCAGAGAAAAATTTTGATACCTAGTGCAATTTTCTACAAAACTTAGAAATAAGGAAAGACTGCAGTTTGTTAACTGGAAACTCGCCCCTCATCTAATTGCATTTTTATTTAAGTCAAAGTTGCACACCCTCATGGGGCCTCATTGCTATATGCATAACAAGTCAGTGCTGGCAAAGACACCTAGCTCTTTAGCCACTGGGCAAAACAGACACTAAAACAGCAGCACAATAAGAAGTTGGCACCAACGCTCGTTTCTATCACATGCAGTCAGGGAGTAACAATGAAAGCTATACAATGACTATAGTTAAGACAAAACTGCATGAATATGAAATACTTGATTAGGAGGCTATTAGACTTTTCATTCATAGCAGCTTGTTACCAGAGTGGTACTAACAATCTTCAGTAATTAGAGGTGTCATTTCATGCACACACCCTTGCTGATATGAGAATTCATCACCCTTTTCTTGGGAATTGCAGCTTTCTAATTTATTTTGATAAGGAGGGTGAGGAGCTTAGTCACCTTTCCACCCTACATGACACAAGTAGTCTGTCTTGAAAAAAGCTTTTCAGGAAGCGAGCATCCCCTCCACACACTCTCATAGTCATGTGGTTCATTTTTCATATCCTTTACAACCCTGGCCAGTATTCTTTTAAGGGGCTCTGGCTCTGAACTTTCAGAAGGGATGTGTTGTTCTACGTTATCACCAGAAGCTCTATACATCAAGGACAAAAAACATCAAGTGATAGAGGTTCAAACGGATTTCTAATCTTTTCAGTCTTTCAGTAGTTATGTTTTAAAAAAAGGAAGCATAATTTATTTCTGATGAAACCGAATTGCTCAGCTCTGTGCTAATAGGATCCTCAGGGCAAAACGGGTAGAGAAAGAGTCATCGCAAAAAAAGCAGGAAACTCCATGATTTTTTTTTTTTAAATTTAAACTGACAACAATTAATTAATAATTATGTTTGTAATGATTGTTGCCCATTTGTGACAAATTGCTTGCATTTAACAAATGGGACAAAGAAGTGGAGTGAACCAGAGGTTAAAAAGTATCTCATAGTACTCTCTTAAATAGCTTTGGTGCTCATTCATTCCTATTTTGATAAGGAAGTGATCAAGCTGTTTGTAGGTGTCAGGCTCACTGAAAATTTTTTTTTTTTTTTTTTTTCAGCACCGGAGACTGAACTCACAACCTCTTGCCTGCCAGACAGGCACTTAAGCCATTAAATCAAACTCCCAGCCCTAATTTTTTTTTTTTTTTTTTTTTGTACCGGGGATTGAACTCACAATCTCAATCTCATGCCTGCCAGACGTGTGTTAAGCCATTGAGCTAAATCCCCGGCCCTGAAATTCTTTTATCCATTCTAATTCATGTGTTCTCTCTCTACACTCAAGTTGACTGGTTGTCAAATGTTTTCCACCCAAAACAGTGAGGACCTTTCCATGTCAGCCACAGAATGGTAGTAAAAGATCCATCTGGTACAAACACATTTTGAGCCCAGTCTTGGGGATTTATTTTCTAAACATCCATATAATCAAAAGAATGCTTAATATCTTTAACTGTCATTCCAGTGGGGGGACGGGATAAAGTAGTGTTCTGCTAAGGATTAATTGCTAGAGCAATGGAGGTCCATCTGCCAAATTATCCAGCGATGAAGATGTCTTTACTAAGGATAATATGAAAATGGTCTTGGGTTCCTCAATGTTACTACGTTCACATTGTCTTGTCTTGAAAATAATGAAAGGGAAGACACAATAACAGAGCGTTAAAGAAGATGACATGGAGCAAAGGCTCCAGGCAAGCTTCGTGCTCCCTCCTGTGAAAAGTATCACCATTTATTATCACTCATTAAAATTTAATTTTATATGGCATCTATAAAAGGTCATTTTTTAAATGGGATATTGTAGACAACATTACTGACTGGTTAACTACTGTGGAAAAAAAACAAATCTTCACAGATTTATTGTTTTTAAGCTATCATTAAGGAAGCACCTTAAAAAAACAACAAATTATTTCCCTCTCTGAGAGCAAGACTGTTCTGCTTTCTAAGTAATTTAATTTGCACAATATTTTCAGTTGATTTTTGCTCCAGAAGCACCTTGGAAACATAATTAGAAATGGAAAATCATTAGCATACAAAGGTTTTAATCCTATAGCTTAACTATGACAAATTTAAACCAAGACCAAGACAGTTAAATACAAACACCACTAGAATAAAAAGTGGAAAAGTTTAACTCAACATCTTTTCTTTACGTTACTGCAATCAAAATCTATTTTCCTTGCACTGAATCTTCTTATAGGCCATGATTGCCCTGATTTCTGATCTGAAGTGGTTTCATGTTGCAGTACAATTTTAATAAATATTAATGCTTATACTAGCAATATAAAATAAGCTCTGTGTGTTCCAAATAGAACAAAGAAAAATCTTACACCAAAATTTCCAGGTACTTTGTATGCATTTTATAACTTAATACTGTAAGAACACATTGGATAGAAGTTGTGCCACTTTGGAATCAAGAAAATTGATATTTAGGAAAGATAAGTGACAAATGCTAAAATCATACAAAGAGATGGAAATTTAATGCCAGTTAACGTAATAACCAGATCTCCATAATTCCAAAAGAATTTCCACAGCCAAGAATATCTCCTGAAGAAAACTGTGCCTATCGGTAGTGCAACAGGGGTCAGCAAATTTTTCCTTTAAGAGAAAGATAGTAAACACTTTTTGCTCTACAGGACACATAATCTCTGTATTAACAACTCAGTTTTGTCTGTGCAGCACAAAAGCAGCTGGATATGAAATGTAAGTAACAGGTGAGAAGTGTTTCAATAAAACTTTATTTATAAAAATTGGAAGCAGGGGCCAGACTTAGTCAAAAGGTCAGTTTTCTCAGTAGCAACGCACAAGTTATGTATAAACTTTATTCGTATAACTTTGTGTAACAAAGTACCTAAAAACGGAAAGATTAATTAACAAAGATGTTAAAAATAATACTAGGGTGCTATCTAGAGATTCTTTCTAAAAAATAGTAGCCAATATTTGTATGGAGTTTATTAGGTGCTTGTCACTTTTGCATGAGAAATATTCATTTATATTTCACAGTTTTCCTGCTACTTTCTATTTTTATTCATTTTAAGAGATAAGTGAATCAAAGAATAAATAATTAATTCATCAATATAACCCAGCTACTAAGTGGGGCACCCAGGATTTAAATTATAAAAGTGCATAATACACACAGGGAGCTCAGTAATTAATTAAATTAATGATTGAATGAATAAATATGAAAATAAGGAAGGGAAGAGTTTTTAAAAAGAAAATCAAAGAAAAAGTGAACATAGACTTTTTTCAAATGGGGAGGGGCTCAAGAGTTGGAGGGCACAGACAGGGGTGGGAAAGGAAGGAAGAAAAAAGGATTAAGCTGTGTTATGTAAACCTGTGCAACCTCCTCAAGATAAATACAATCTTTATGTATGGCAAAGATGTACTAATAAAAAGACATAAGTAATATGAAAAATCAGCCCTGGATAGTTTAAAATAGAATTTATATTTGTGTATTCATGAAATATCTTCCAAATCATCTAGGTTAACAGAATCCAAGGCAATTAAAAAAAAGTCAAATAAAGGACATTCTAATTTACTATTGAGTGTATATTATATATATTTGAATTAATCAAACTATTTGTCTTAGTTTTATTGACACTGATCTTTAGACAAGTAGGAGGGACATTTCGTATTTCACCACCATGTGTATGTTTGTCATAAAAATGCAGAAAGGGAAAGAGGAAGAAAAGAAGAGAGAAGTTGAAAATGGGGAGTTGAATTAGAAAAATCTGATGAGAAGAGAATTAAAACCAAGACCTTTTGCTCAAGAAGTATCTGTTAAGTATTTAATATCTGTTAGGCATTGAGCTATGTCCTGCTATACACTAATTGAAAGAAAGTAAAACAATCTTGACTGGCTCATCTATAAGGCTGACAACATACAAGGAGACAATGTAACATAAACACCACACAAAACTAGGATTACAAATAATGGTAAGTGTCACAAATAAGTAGATAAGTCTCCCGTGAGTGTACATGAGGATTTAATTTAGATTGTGGATCTGAGAAAGTCTACTTGAATAAAGGATATTTAAAGTGAGAGTTACAGAAGATAGAAATTATCTGAACTGATCATTGCACATTGTATTTAAATGCCACACTCCACAAATATCTATAAACACTTTGTGTCTTTAAAAAATAAACTTACAGAGGAAAAGAAAATGAAGTATATGAAAACATGAAGAACACCAGGGTTAACAGTAAAAAAAAAAAAAAGCATAACATTGAAATTCAATTGAAGTTGGAAAGGACAACAATTAATTGATGACTTTTATTCCAGAGATTGTCATGGGATACCTGAAAAGTTGGTCCCCAATAATAATTTAAGGGTAGTATGGGTTACACATTCTCACTTCCTCCTGGTATTTATGGATGCAGTCAATTAAGCTTAGCGACATTACATGGTAGTAGTATAACTATTGCATTTCTCATCCCCTGGGTTCTGTCAGTACAGAGTCATTTTCCAACTGTCAGGACAGATGAGTTGGTTGATTACACTACTTCAAATGTTTGTATGGAAACTCTTTCTACCCAGATCATGAAGCATTACAATGAACTCTATCACTGAATGATATTCAACGTCCTTTCGCACTCTTAACGCATGCATAACTAAGCTACTACACAAATCAGGGAAGCATAGATAATCCTTTGAAATTACTTCTTGAATTAAAATGGACTGTTAGGGACCTGGCCACTACTTCTGTCTTCTCTCTCTTTTCATTTTGTTTTACTAACTCCTGAAACTTGCCTTTTATTCATTAGTTTATCTGACAAAAACTTATAAAGTACTTCATGTACATTAGTGACTAGAAAATGAAACAAGACAGCCCTGTTCCAGTTTGCATTAAGTTTGTGTTCTAGAGACGAGACACACGTTGTATTTATTTTGTAACATTTTTTGAAATTTTCAGTCACTTGGAACTCACAGCAACCTTGAGAGGAAGGTGGAATAAATACTTAATTTCACTTTAAAGGTAAACCGAAATGAACACGTGGAGAACAAACAGCAGAGCATCAAGGCATAGCAGAGCAGTTCTCCAAATGTTGTCTTTCAACCACAGCCAACTGAAATTTGTTACAAATGCAAATTCTCTGACTTCGTTCCAGACCTAATATATTGAGAAACCTAGGATTGGGACCAACAATCTGTGTACAAAAACCTCTAGGTAATTCTGATGTATGTTTGAGTTTAACAATCTTGGGAATAAAAGAAAGATACAAGACTAAACTGAAAGACTCTGCATTAGATAATGAAAGCTTGGGAAAATTATTTAATTGTTTGGACTGTTTTCTAAAAAGTTTTATCCTGCCTTTTCCCATAAATAGATATACCCCGGAGATCACAAACTCAAATATCCTTAGGGATGAAGTGGGCAACATCAATGAATGATCAGTCATAAACAAGGTAAGGATACCCACTATCACTACTCATTAATATAGTTCTTGAAAGTTTAGCTAGAGGCATTAGGCAAGAGGAAAGAAAAGGAAGATACAGATAAGAACGGAAGAAGTCGAATTATCCTCATTTGAAAATGATATGACTTTTAGAGCTGATTAATGAATTCAGCCATGTAGCAGGACTTAAAATCAACATTAAAAAATCAAAACCTTCATTATCCACTAATCATGAACTAGTTGAAATCAGGAAACTAATTCCATTCACAATAGCTTCAAATAAATTTGTTTTTAAAATCCTACAGGTTAATCTAATCAAAGAGATGAAAGACCTCTCTAATGAAAATTTCAAAACACTGAAGAAATTAAAAATGCCAGAAGATGTTAAGACCTACCATATTCATGGATGAGCAGAATTAATATCGTCATAAAGATCATTACCCAAAATGATCTAAAAATTCGGTGTAGTCCTTGTCAAAATACCAATGATTTGCTTCACAAAACTAACAAAAACAATCTTAAAATTCTCATGAAAACACAAAAGATCCAGAATATCTACACCAATCCTAAGTCAAAAGAACAAGTCTGGTGGCCTCACATTCCAGATATGAAATTATAATACAAAGGCATAGTAACAAAAACATCATGGTACTGGCATAAAAACAGACATGCAGAATAATGAAACAGTAAAAAGGACACAGAAAAACAACAACAACAAAAAAAAGTAATCCACCTAACCGCAACCACCTGAATCTGGTCAAAAGAGCCAAAAATTTAAGCTGGAGGATAGACAACCTCCCTAAAAAAAGATGCTGGGAAAAGTGGATATTCATTTGTAAAAGACTGAAACTAGATTCCTGTCTCTCATGTGTATAGTAATGAATTAAAAAATGGATCCAAGTTCGAGTTAAAAGATCTGGATGTTTCAAACACATAAAAGAAAGCAGACAGAAACAATTGAAGCCATAGACACAAAGACTTCTAGGATTGTGACTGTAGAGAAAATAATAGCAAGAATCAACAATAAGATCAAATGAAGTTAAAACACTTCCGCACAGCAAGGGAAATAATTAACAGAGTGAAGAGACAGCCTAGAAAGTGGGAAAAAAATCTTTACTATCCAGTACCCCAATCAAGGATTAATATCTAGAATAAAAAGACCTCGATAAAACCCAACATCAAGCAATCAAAAAGCCCAATCAATAAATGGGCAAATGAGTCAGACACTTCTCAAAAGAAGGAGCACAAATGGTCAATAAGTATATTTTTAAAGAGTGTTTAACATTTTTAGGCATCAGGGAAATGCAAATTAGATGGAGATTCTGTCTCGTGGCAGTCAGGATGGTTATCATCCAGAATACAAAAACAGTAAATGGTGGTGCAGATATGAAGGAAAAGGAACACATTTTCATTGCTGGTGGGAATGTAAATTAGTACAGTCACTATGGAAATCAGTATGGAGGTTCCTCAAAAAAATAAGTTACCATATGATTTAGCTATACTGTTCCTTAAAAATGATCAAAGTATGTCGTGTGCATGTACAAATCTGCCAAAATGAAACCCTGTTAATCTGTACCATCAATTAAAAAAAAAAAAAAACTCTTACACATACCAGGGACAAACATAAGAGAAAAGAAGAGCTTGAGTGACTTGGTATGCAACCCTAGCTGTTGAGAGACAAGAGTTACAGGAACTGTGGCAAACTCGAAACAATAAAACTGGAAGATGTTTCCAAGAAATCTGAATTTTGGTATGTGTGTAATTTATTAGTTATGAGCAAACATAACCTAGAACCATACGTGAATGCAAAACTAGAGACACAGAGAGGAACAGAGGCAGAGAGACCAAGAGATCTGTGAGTTTAAGGTGTTTGGGAAGCCTGGCTGAGTGAACTATGCTGGTGCTTGGATGTCCACTTAAGGAAAATAATACATCTCTGGGTCAACCTAAGGCTGTGGTAAGAAGGGAATGATTAGCAGGTAGGGCAGAAATAGTAGCATGATTAACTCCTGCCATGATGCTCTTGATCAAGATCATAGAGCTGGCAATCAGCAGAATTACACATATTAAGTCATACATACGTGGTGGTACATGCCTGTAGTACCCAGCACTTGTGAGGCTGAGGCAGCAAGACTTCTGTGAGTTTAATGCCAGCCTGTGCCACTTAGTTAGTCCAAAGGTTGCCTAAACTATATAGGGAGACAATGCTGTAAAAAAAATTACACATATTGCTGCCAGTTAAGAAAACCAATTGCAAGTCTCCCAAAATGGAATACATTTCAATTGTTGGTGCTCTTACATGTTCCTGCAGGACTTCAAGTGTCAAAGGGACAGAATCCATCAACCTAGAAATGAAATTCTGGTTAAAACAACAATCTCACTAGGTTCAGCAAGCCCAACTACTGTCTGTCAAAATGATGGAGAGCAATTAAAAATATTGGGGATAATGTAATACATGTGGTATAAGAAGATAAGATTAAAAACACAAAGCAGAGATCCTTACTTGATGAAGAAGGCAAATTGATGAGTAAAAATACCACAACGAAACACTGAATAACTTTTCTCTTCCTGTTTAAATATATTGCATAAATTTTCTCCTGGACCTCAGAAGATAACAATTACCACCAAGTCAACTGAAGTATACAGAAGCTTTTTAGCTCTTTTTAGATTATCTACCAAGCATATAGAAAAAATATAGCTATAAGTGTCTATTTCTATTAACAGTATCATAATAGCATGTGACTGTATAGGATATGGAAAATAGGAAAAAAGAAAAAATTTTAAAGAATACCTCATTAATCAAGAACTTATACTTTACAAAAGTACTTAGGAAAATCCCATTGATATTACATCTGCAAAATACAAGAATAATTAGAAAAGAGGAGCTCAAAGACTCCCAAAATGAAGCAATGATAAAGAGACAAAAAATGTACCTTTTTTGACCAGCACACAAGACATACATGTATTGAAATGGCACACTACACCACAAATGTGTACAAAGAAATAATTTTAGATACCTTCTTTAATAGAAAAAGTAAAGTTATTCTTTCCCAATACGATTTTTAAAATTATATGATTAGACTCAGTTCAAAGTCAAATTGGTGAATCTGCAAATGCTGTCTACTTAGAGGTATTTCAGAATGCCATTGCTTGTACTAATTGTAACAGTTTTTTATATCATGGCAAAATGACCTGAACCACAGTAAAAATGACCGTGTTGAAAAAGCTGCTTCTCTACTAACATGAGAAAAAAATTTCAAAAGAAAATTCTGGTACAGGTGCTGTTTTATGCTGTTTGATTTACGTCTTAACTTTTTTCAGGGAACTGAGAATGGAAGACAGTTCCCAAGTGAACAACAGTAACTGCCCGTGGCAGCATTTTAAACCAGTGAAGGGCCGCAGGTCACCCATCAGCAGACCACAGAGTGAGTCTCCCAGTGCGTTTTCCAAG
>RJWM01008686.1:0-71512 GCA_004363535.1 Dasyprocta punctata
AAGGGAAGGGAAGGGAAGGGAAGGAAAGGAGGAAGGGAGAGAGAGGGGAGACAGCAATGAAAACAGAGGTCAGGAGGAAATAGCACAACGGTTTTCCAGTGCTTGAAGGAATGAATCAACAAACAAGAATTATATAGCCATTGACAGCAGCTGCAGAACAAGGATACAACCCCAGTCCAAAGTCAAGGCCTGTAAGCTTCCTGTAGGATGGGTCACACGTAGGAGTCTGTATGGGAAAACTGACGAAACTGAAGATACGAATGCAAAGGCTATGGCAAAGACTAAAGCTGCATCAAAGTGAGCGCACTTCTTTCTTTGCTTTTGGTCCAGACTACAAGCATGTAAATGGGTGCTCCCCACGTCCGGGGAGGGTCTCCCCCACTCTGTTCGCTGGCATCCATGTCGATCATCCACAGACACGAACAGAGGCATGCTTTACTAGTCTAAGTGGCCCTTAATCTATTCAAGTGGACACAGTCTGAGTAGTTGCCACACCTGGACTTGCTACCAGGTGCACAAGAACCCATCAGCAAGTTCATTAGTGGAGTTTGTTCCCGCCCTAGCTTTCAGGGCCTGCTAGTTCCACAACATGATGAATCTCAGCCTTGACCTTATTTCTGCTAAACAGTCATTTTGCATTGTTCTTTAGGAACAGGCAGTGATCTAATTGTGATGTACAATGACACATTTCTTAATGCATGTTGCAAAATATTTAACATACATATTATAAAGTTAGTGTTGGTTCCCATACATAAGAGATTTGGACAGTGTTCTCTCCTAACACATAAGGGAATGCTAGAGCCTGACAATAGAGCTAATCATTCTGTTGTGACAGCGACAGCAAGAAGACCAAACAAATAAATAAACAAATAAATAAAAGCTTGTCTATGGAGATGCTGAAAAGTACATTTCTATTATTGTATCTCCTTGTTAATTTTTATATTACTGGAATATGTTTGCAGTACATAATGATCACATTCATCACAGGAGTTGGTACATGTGCATAGAAATTCCTTTTATGTCCTCTTCCCTGACCCTTCCCTTCCTCTCATGGTCACCTTCCCTTTTACAAACAAACAAAAACATCTACCTCAGGGTTTCCTAGTATTTATCTTTCCTTTTGCTCTTTAAACTGCTCATACTTCTTAAATAGTGTAACAAGTGTTTTGTCAACATGCATAAATGGATCAAGAATCTAAATTCATCATTGAAATAAAACTTTAAATTTAACTTTGGAGGAAAAGATGCACTTTAGTATTTTGTTGGTCACATTTTTATTATACAGTTTTTAAGCTACCATTCTTACTGGATTTGTTTTCCATTTCCCATGACAATATAGTACCAGGAGACTATTATCCTAGTTTTCCTGAAATTGTACAGACTTTTTGAATTTCAAGTTGAAAGAATTTATACCATTTTATTCTTAGGTTTTTTTTCTTCTTCCAGAAGCATTTCTTTTGGAGGATCCCCTTAAAAATAAATCAAAAGGGTTTGGGAATTGTAAAATCAAATTTTTAACGCTTTAGAAATAATTGCTTGGTAAGTGTTAGGGGAAAAAACTCAGTAATTTGTAGTTGGCTCTTTTTTTTTAAATGGAAGCCAATCAGTAGATAAAGAATTTAGGGATACTGGAAATAAAGCAAGGATTTTACAAAATAAATCATCTGAAATTTTTTCCTTGAACATCAAACTAAGGAGCCACTTCAAGGTTGAGTTTTGTATGTGTTGCCATCTAATCATCCTTGGAGAAATTCACAGCCCTGTTAGGTTGTATTTGCCCCAAGATAACTTACTAATGAAACCCAGCATTAGTAAGAAATACAATAGCCCTTCCAAGAACTCACAACCAAAGTGGCCACTGAAGGACAGAAAGGCCTTCCGGTGTCCCTAGGAGGGCTCCCTTTTTGGTCTGGGCGCACAACTTTCCTCGTGATGAATCTCCAGGCAGTCCAGCAGAGGAAGACTACTTAGTGAATCATAAATGTTCATAATGCATTGAGGAAAAAAACTACAACTGTAGAATTTTTTGCAAAGCCTGAAGAAATCTAACCTCACTGGCATGGAACAAGCGTCTGAATTGTGCCCTGGGAACTCATGGGGATTTGCATTCATGTAAACACCTTCATTTTTTTTGTTAACTGAACTGATTTAACTGCTAATTAAAACTAGTCAGTAAGCACAATGCAAAATTAATTAAACCACTTAGTAAAGATATGCAAATTAGGCAAAACAATGCATTGGACACTATCAGAGAAAGTGCAATTGTTACTTGTCATCAGGCAAAATAGTTCTTAGGGTAACTGCCTTCCCCAAGGAGAGATGGTAAGGAATAAAAATCATCCTGTTGATTGTATGATGTTTTATTAAGCAAATGTGCTAAATTCCAACCTATCTTTTAAATGTAAGAAAAACTGGCACCTCATGGTGTTTAATGATAACTAAGAAACCTTTTGCAATGGGTGGAGTATTTATAGTAACATTTATCATTTTTCATATTTCATAAAGGTAAATAAAATTTTAAGCCATGTGATACAGGAAAATTGCCTGTCTCACCTAAAGAAAGAAGTTAACTAACCTCTTTCCATCCTCAGTGTTCCAGTCCCAGTCTTTTTTTAATCTAATAATAGTCTTTTGTTCAAGAGGTGACCACTCTCTTTGTCAATAAATACATCATTCTGACACTGTAAGTATTCTTTGTTTTCTTAACCGTTTTTATTTTTCTTTTTAACTGACCTTGGATTATGTTTTTCTTTGAGTAGCTTCCCACAAAGTACAGGGGATATAAGTCAAGGAAAAAATGAATGCTTTGTCAAGGTTTAAAAATAAGAAGAGGGAAAAATTCCGCTTATGTTTTTTTCCCTCTATCAGTGCTGCTGATGGAATCTGCAGATATATCAGACATAGCACGGTCTGTCTCCTGTCACTGCACAGGAAAAAATCACACCTCAGTAGCTTGAGAGCAGCTACCACGTGGTAGTGGTAGTGTAGAGAACTGAAATAGTCACATACCAGTTGAGCTCCTAAACAGGCACGTATCACCCTACATTCTCCAAAATATGTACACACACACGCTCACACACAGATTCCATGCTCACACACACTCATACCAGTTTGTTTAGGAAACTTAGTTTACAAACTTCATCAGGATTGACTGATGCTTTAACTTTCAAGTACAATTTATTTTAACCAGTGCTACTGACTGAATTATGAGCCACCAGATTCTGTGTTTAATCCCCAGGATCTTAGACTGTAATCTTAATTGGAAATAAGGCTTTCAAAGTGGAGATTAAATTAAAAGAGGTGATTGAGATGAGCATTCTGTGTAACGTGACAAGGAGAGGAGACCAGGACACAGACACAGAGGGAGGACCCCGTGGGGACGAGGGCAAAGTCAGCCATCTACAAGCCAAAGAGAGGCCTCCGGAGAAACCAGCTCTGCAGACACTTTGATCCCAAACTTCTCGCCTTCAGAAATGTTCAAAAATAAATTTATGTTCTTTAAGCCACCAAGTCTTTGGTAATTATTACGGCAGTCCTACCAAATAAATATAGAGTAATTGTAACAATGGGAAAATTTTTTTTTCAAGTTTAGAAAATTCGCTCATAATAAATGATATTGGTCTTAGTTTTAGGAAAAGCTGAATGATCTTCTGGTCATTCAACTGTGATGCAAGAAGTGTTTTAAGTCATTTAATGACAGTAAGTATGTGAAGTGATCATTTCTCAAGCAAACAGAAAGAAATTCATGAAGTAAATATTTTCTATGGCAAAATAGTTTCTCAGTAAACTGTGGGTACACTCAATCAATGGAATGCTTTCTTAACTACTTGGTATGATTTATCCAAATAAGGATTTGGGGTAGCAAAATTTCTCTGGATAAATCTTCCATAGAATGTTGTGAAATTGCAGAAGTCTGTAGCCTTAAAGACTTTCCTCACAATGATGTAGAGACGAAAAATGAAAGTATTGTTATTTAAACATAAATTTTCTTTCTTTATTGCCCTTTTTTCCCTTTTTCCAGTCTTATTTCAAATGTGACATATGATGCCAAATAATTTCATAATTCCATCCAAAGTATAAGTTTAAAAAAAATGAACAGTGGATACGCAACATTTACTATTCTTTCGTGCTTCAGAGATAATTTCACATTTTCACTCCTTAATTTCTGTGAGGTGCGATTATAACATAAATTCACATGATGATTCTGAAAAATAACAACTCTGCTATACCTTTTGTCTACAGACAATTGAGAAAAGGCAGTGGGATCTGGCTCCAGAATATAAATGTCCTGGAGTGATGATTTTTTACACTGGCAATAAATATTTTCCACACCTGTACCATGCACACACACACAGTATGACTGAAAAATACAGTGAATGTTGAAATTATTAAAAACTATAACAGTAAAAGACACAGTGCAATTAATTCTCCTCAGAATGCTCCCCCTCTCTCCAAAGGTGGTCATGCTTTTATCCTGTTACCTTCTGAAGTAGTTCTGGAAGTCATTTTTCAGGAGGATCTTTAGCTGCACTGTACCAGCTGCCTCAATGTCCTGAATCGATTTGCAATGTTTAACTTCCATGGTCATTTTGGCTCTGGGAAGAGCCAGAAGTTGCACTGTGCCAGGTCTGAAGCTGAATGGTACCAGGTCTTGTGAATAAATGGATAAAGATTTTATAATCCTGCATTTCCATGGGTTGCACTGGGCAGCTGGATTCACCTTTTTTGTGGATTACACCTCATAAAGACACTCATGAAAGAGGACTTCTAGAACTGCTGCAACAAGTGGCAAGAATAGTGGGGTAAGTGTGTTTGGAGCAAGGGAGTTATATTAAGGAAAATTGATGGCAATATGTCTTTAACTGTAATACATTTTTAGAATTTAATCATTCACTGTACATTTGACCATATGTATATTTGCACACACAAATATATATATATATGATATATATATATATATATTTATGTTTGTAAACATATGTATATACACAGAAACTAACTTCAAAGATTTTGGGTGACTTATTAATGTTCTTCTAATCAAAAGTATAAAAGAAAATGATGATGATGATTGGAGAAGTTCCAAGCTCTACCAAGTTAGAAAAAATTCTGAAGCATACACACACATAGAAGCAGTTCAATAACATAAGTCATGATTTATTTTGGGCTAAAAGAAAGTTTTTATGAAATCACTTTGAAAAAGGGTGGATTTCAAAGCTGGTTTTTAAAGTAACTATATAATTATGTTTACATGCGTGCTGTTTTGTTTCATCAGGCAAGTATGGATCACGAATCATAGATGTTCAATGCTGCGACCTCTACTGAACACGAGTGTTATTTGTGGAAAGGATTGATTTCGAACTGATGAGTCACTGAATGAAATCTCAGGAAGGGTAAAAACAGGGTTCTAAACTGCTCACGACATGGCCAAATGACAATTTAAAACCCCAAACAGCAGTTTATGTTTCATGTGCTGAGTTTGTTGGTGGAATTTTGAGAATGAAACTGATTTGCTAGTAGGCTTATGTTGACATAAATAAACTACTCATTTCTACCTCCTAAATATGGAGTTTCTGCCATCATGACACAGGATCCAAAAAGCCTCTTTCTTATTATGAGGAAGAGCAGGATAGTAGTTTATAAACGACTAAAGTTTATTTGGTTTCTTAGCCACAGGATTTGTGGAGGATCTTCTGCAACCACAGATACAAAGGCGGGTGTGTGTGTGCTTGTGTGCGTGTGCATGTGCGTGTGTGTGTGTGTGTGTGTGTGGCTTCCTGAAAGGATCTCAAAGCTGGACACACCCTCCAGAGAGGACCTAGATTGTCCCTTTTATTATGCACTTAACACATGACCCTACCAAATGTACAACTTAGAGGATTTTCAGAAAGCCTTTATCCCTCCCACATTGATTGAAACTGATGGCTTTATCGAGGTTTTGAACTCTCTGATTTAAGAATCAAAGAAGCGAATGGTTTCATTCATTCCTTTTCTCATAGTAGAAAAGGGAAAAAAAAGTTTGACAAATTAAATGCCATCTCTGGGCTCCCAGACACACTGAAAAGTGATCTGAGCCTTTAAAAAATCAAGGAGGATCTGTGAGTTATCTCTTCTAAGTACATTCACTTAATTTCTTTTTAAAATGTTTCATTCAACTTTCAGTCACTTGGAATAAATATTAAGCTTTTTTTTCTGGTGGAAGATTTTTTGCATATTGCATACAATTTATGGACGATATTTACAGGAATTCTATAAATAAATAGAGCAGTTACAATGCAGGTCTACAAATCTGAAATTTTCAAGTCTAAAAATCCATTTGGAAACCCAATGTCTTCACATTCATTTCATGAGAAAATTTGACCTAAATTGATATCACATCATTTATGTTCCTATTTTAGCCCAATGTAATAATATTCATTTGTTTTACTACAAAAAATGTGACTTTGTTTTATGATGAATTATCCACCAAATTGTGAATGTCAGTAAAGTATCCACTGTAATAACCTAAGCTTTTTCCTGTTAAAGGCTTCGAAGATCTTCTGTGTCTAAGAGCCACAGTTTTCTACTATGGCTTCCTGGATCTACACCTGTCCCCATTACAAATGTTTGCTAACTCAATCACTTTAAATTTTTTTTTTGGTGGGGGGGCTGGAGATTGGACTTAGGGCCTTCACACTGAACTAAATTCCCAGTCCCTTTTTCATTTTTTATTTTATGAGAGTCTCTCACTAATTCACTAAATTGCCCAGAGTGGGCTTGAATTTGAAATCCTCCTGCCTCAGCCTCTTAGGTTGCTGAGATTACAAAAGTACAGCACCACACCAGGCCTTACTTTTTTAAAAACCAAAATAAGTCTCCTCACTTTTCCTCTCAACTCTTCAATGAGTCTACAAAGCTCTTTGTGGACATATTCCCCCAGGAGCTTCCTGTACTATGATTCCAATGTTCTGCCCAAAATTCATGATGAAAATTAACTGCCATTGTATACTGTTAAGAGGTAGAAGTTTTAAGAGGTAAATAGATCAATACTGTGATTGCAGGAGTTCATGTTAAACTTTCTCTTCATCTTACACATATCCACCAGCTCCTGCCTGTGATATCACTCAGCAGAAAGACCCTCACCAGACATTATATAATGCTCTTGAAATCCCCAGCCTCCAGATCATTAGATAGATAAACTGCCATTATTTGCACCTTACCCTGTTTGTGCTGTTCTCTTATAGCAACAGAAAATGGATTAAAACCCTTAGCTTTTTTTCTTCCCTGCTCCATACCACAGCTTCATGTCTCAGGGAACCTCTGCCTCATTGTCCCTCTTGCTGTTCCTCAAACCAGACTTACCAAGTCTTATTCCCAGGGCTTTGTGCCAGCTAACGCCTTTGCAAGGGAGGGTCCTCCTTTAGATGTTAAGATGACTTTCTCATTCCCTTCACCGACCCTCTGTTGAAATTTCATCTCTTTGGATTGGCCTTCTTTAAACACCCAAAAACCACCTCACCTACTCCCCCTTAGACCCTCAGTTCTCTGCATTCTGATTTCTTTTTCATTATCATTTGTCACTACCTATCACCATTCCTAAGTCAAAATGAATTCCTTCCTCAAACACTGTCACGTTATCAAGATTGTTACCAAATCTAGTGAAATCAAAATAAAGCAATCCTATGCTATCTTGTGTTGACCTAGAATAAAATCAATTTTATTGAAAAAAATAAAATTGCATTTACTTGGGACTTGTTAGGATCACAATCCAGGAAGAACGATTCAAGGACTATTGAAAATGTACTCCCAGACTTTACAAAATGGTGGCTATAATTTATTGCTTAAAACCACAAAGGGAGGGATAGATATTATTTCACTTATTATTCAGAAAAGATGACTGGTGCTGCTTTGTGAAAAAAAAATTGGGTGCAGTCTCTGTCTCTGGGTAGTTTAAGGGAAGGAGTCTATGATATACAAGGTCAGCAGAGGTGAGCAATATTTCAAAGATTTGCATGTATTGCTGGAGGTTTCTCTGCAGTCCAGTTGGAGGGTTCAACTGAGGAGGTAGATGTCTGGGATCTGATTAACAGTGGCCTCCCGAATCCATTTGGTAAGCCCTGAACCAAAGTATCCCATTTTTTTCCAAAAAACTATTTAGCTTGAAAGCATCATTTTTCAATAAGGTCTGAAGAGCAAAATTAAAAATAAAAATTGCCAATCAAATTACAAAAAGAATTACCAAGTTTGCTTTATTATTTATGCTTGTTTTGTGAAATATTTTATGAATACTCTTTAAAAAGTTTGATATTATACAGGTACTGTCTCCTAAATATTTTAACAAGCCATCTTTTCTTGTGAATCCACAAATCTATAAAGAAATGCTATCTTCCTTAGAGAATGCCTTTGCCAGTGGGCTCATCTGATTCTGGTACTGAGGTGTACAGGAATCTAAAATTTAAGAGCTACCTACAGCCTGTCTCGTGGAAGCTTCTGTCTTATGACAGCTGATCAAATCTTCGGCGACATAGATGACAGTGCAATAGTAGGAGTCTACACCAAAGGAAATGCATAAAGACTTTGAACTACCTGGAACTTCCTGCTGAGTCATTCAAAACATTTTTTTCCATTACTGAATAAGCTAGATGGGGGGAACATGGCTAGGGAAATAAATAATGTATGAGTGACAATCACAGGTACAAGTGACTTACCTTTTTTACTGGTGAGTATAAATGACTGTAAGCTGAGTCTTAGCACGTGTGTGCATGTCAATAAAAACATCAAGGATGGCTACTTTGCTCCTCTGTTCTAAGTATCTCAGAGTTCTTTGCCAAGAAGAGGGTGGGGAGCTTTTCTGTGACTCTCTTCAAAGTACTGCATAAAACTGGAAGTTAAAACAAAACAAAACAAAACAAAACAGGTGACATGACTTGGCTGGGAGTCTACACAGACCAGACAAGAGAAGAGGTACAATTAAATACTACTTGCTAATGAAATTAATCATTGCCAAAAGACTACGGGGATAGTTCAGAAATACTATTTTATGTCTCACTTCTCTAGTGAATTTCATGGGTGAAAGTTGTGTCAATTCTCCTAAATTAACTGCACTTTAAAATATAGAGAAATACTTACAAGGATAGTCCTGAGGTTTAAGCCCGGAGAGTATAAGACAAAACAAAATAAATCCAGACAAGCATATAAACAAATCATAGCAATCCTTCCAACTCCCAGTTCAAACACAGGAACCACTACTTTGCCCCATTAGCATAACCAGGTATTGGATCACGCTGCACCCATAATTTAGGTATAATAAAGATAGAGAAATGTATAAAAGTGAGAAAGAAGAAGCTAGAGAAAAGGTTAAAGGAATTTGCCATATGTCATTAAAGCACCTGAAGAGGTTTTTCAGATATATGTTGTGGATAAGCATCTACATCTGGGATTTTTGGTCTTAGGACAATTATCAAAGACAAGGATGTGGAAAAGGTTCACCGGTGCTCCCTCTGTGTCTCAGAAAGAATATTACTGTTGCTTTTAAAAAATTGAAGAAAATTGGCTGGGAGTTTGGCTCAGTGGCTTAAGTGCCTGCTTGGCAGGTGCAGGGTTGTGAGTTTGATCCCCGGTACTAACAACAACAACAACAAAAAGTTGAAGTAAAATGTTCTACAGTTTTGGCCAGGAAGAAACCAGAATGCATTATGTTCTCTCTGTTTAAATTCTGAAATTCTCAGCAAAACATCGTTTTCAAAGTACAGCCAAATTTCCACACAATACCTCTGAACAAATAACAAAAACACAATTAAAAATAACCTGGCAGAGTACCTTCACAGTCCATCTTGCTCCAGAAAGAATTAAACTATTATTAAGAAATCAAATAATAATAAGTGCTAATGCAGCTGCAAGGAGAAAGAAACCCTCTCACATTGCTGGTAGGAATGCAAATGAACACAACCATAGGAATCTGTATGGAGATTCCTCAAAAACTAAAAATAGAAATTCCATTGGGCCCAACTATTCTCCTTTTAAGTATCTTCCCCAATGACATCACATTACAGTGATACAAGTATGCCCATGTTTATAGAAGCACAACTTACAATAGCTAAAACTTAGAAGTGGCTTGTGTGTCCATCAACAGATGAATGGATAAGGAAAATGTGGCATAAAGAAGGATAAACTTCAGTCATTTGTAAGAAGGTGGATGAACCCTGAGTCCTTAATATTAAGTGAAATAAATGAGACACATAAGCCTAAGTATAGCAGGGCTTCTTTTATATGGAAAACCCAAAGTACAAATTAATTAAAGAGTAAAATCAATGATAGATAATAGGGAATAGGGTGCTAGAACTTTTACAGATGGGAAGGGAACTTAGAGATGGATGAAGAGTGCTGAGGGGAGGGGAAGGGGAGGAAAAATAACTAAGATGTGTTACATGCACATAACAACTTCCCACAATGAATGTAATTGTTGTGTGCTACAAATATGTCCTAATAAAAATTGAAAAAAAAGATCACCATTTACATAAGTGATGAACATATCATCCTTCCAAATGTGGTACAGAATCAAATGAAACATACATATCATTCAGACTCTATCATTCCAACTTTGTTGAAATTATTTTATTGCTAGACAAATAGGACATAGTTCAATTTGTTTTACATAATGTTGACTTTTATATTTTTAATGAGGGATTTTAGAAAAAAGTATGAAGACACTGCTACTACTGTTCTTTTACAAATTCAACTACTCTTTTAAAAATTTAGATTTTTTTGTTTGAAAAATGCATATTCTTTTGCTGTGCAAAAACTTTTTAATAAGATGAGATCCCAGTTGTTGATTTTTTGCAATATTTCCCATGAGATTGGGATTTTGTTTATAAGGTCTTTGCCTACACCTCTGTCTTCAAGAGTTCTACCTATTCTTTCTTCCAGCAGATTTAGTGTTTCTAATATTAAGATCCTTGAGACATTTTGATGTTAGTCTAGTGCATAGTGAGAAACATGGGTCTAGTTTTAGTCTTCAGCATATGGAAAGTCAATTTTTCCAGCACCATTCATTAAAGAGGTGATGTTTCCAGTGACTTTGTTTAGGTCCCATTGCCAAAGATAAGTTGGTTGATTGTATCTGGAGTCATATTTGTGTCTTCTAATCTGTTCCATTGACCCTGAAGTTTTTTTTTTCCCACTACCATGCTGTCTTTATCACAGTTACTCTGTAGTATAATTTCAAGTCAAGGATTATGATACCCTCTGCTTTGCCATCATTGCCCAGAATTGTTTTTGTTATTCTAGGTCTCTTATGGTTCCAAGTGAAGTGTAGGAATGTTTGTTCTAGTTCTGTGAGGTACGCAAATGGTATTTGATTGACATTGCATTAAATCTGTGTAACAATTTTGGGAGTATGGCCATTTTCACTACGACAGTTCTTCCTATCCAAAAGCAAGAAATATCTTTCCATTTTCTGATATCCTCTTCAATGTACTTTTTCAGAGATTTCAATATAAAGACTTTTTACTTCTGTTGTTAGATTGGTTCCTAAGTATTTGAAGAGACAACCCACGGAGTGGAAAAATTATTTTGCCAGCTGTTATTCAAACAAAAACTATTACCCAGAATATATAAGGAACTAAAAAACTTCAGACCCCTCAAATTTAAAGACTCAGTCCAAAAGTGAGCATTTGAGATGAATACATACTTCCCAGATAAAGAAGTACAACTGGTAAACAAATACATGAAAAGATGTTCAGTAACACTGGTCATTTGAGAGACGCAAATTAAACAATACTGAGATTCCGTCTCACTCCAGAAAGAATGGCTATTATCAAATAACCAATAAAAATGATGGTAGGGCTGTGGGGAAAAAGGAACCCTTCTCTATTGTTGGTGGGAATGTAGACTGGTGCAACCACTGTAGAAATCAGGGTGGAGATTTCCCAAAAAATCTTGGACTAGAGGTCCCATTTGACCCAGCTATTCCCCTTCTTGGTATCTTCATGAAAAAATTAAAAGCATCATGCCACAGTGATAAATGGACACCTATGTTTACAGCATCACAGCTTGTAATAGCTCAATCTTAGGAACAACCCAAAGTGCCCATCAACTGATGAATGGTTATAGAAAATAGGGTTTTCTAGTACAGTGGAGTACTACCCAACCATAAAGAAGGATAAACTTGAGATGTTTTTATGAATGCACCTTGAGACCATACTCTTAGGTAAAATAAATTGAACACATGCATAAATATTGCATTATCTCTCTGGTGTGAGAAACTGAAAGTGTAAATAAGGACCAAAATCTATAATAGATATTGTGAAATAGGAAGAAATTGTTCAAATGGGATGGGGAACTAGGGAGGGGGAGGGGGAAAGGAAGAAATATGAGAAAAGAAGGATAAAATGGAAACAAAGCTTTTGTGAAAAAGGGAGAGAAGAAATGTTGAAAGAAGGGGAGGAGAAAAAAAGAAATAAAAAAATGACATGTACAGGGACAAATTCCCTATGACGAGTGTGATCATTGTGTATATCTAAACTGCATCAATAAACTTAATAAAAATTCTTTATTCAAATTTCTATATAATTTGCTACATTCTCTCTAATGTTGAAATATGTTTTGCCATCATTCATGCTGCTTATTGAATATTTATCCCTCTGTCTTCTATATCTCAAAAAACACAATTTACTTAAAAGCTACCAAATGTTTCCCAATTGAACACAATCATGTTAGATCTTGGTACTACCTACAGTCATTTGTAGATGTGAAACTCATTTTTTTGGATCTATTTTGTGCTATTCTGTACATGATACGGGAGACCAAATTTGAAAGCACATCTCATTAAAGTATGTATGGTAGACTCAAAAGTGAACAACAAATTCAGTCAGTTGCAGATCCTTAAATGATAATTGATTATTTTATATCTTGTTAAAAGTTGTTCTAAACTAAATTATGAATTAGTTAATTAAAAGTAGATGATTAAATACTGGCAAAATTGAATTGTGAAGAGTTGTGAGGTTCAAAGAAAAAGGAACAATTGATCAGACTATCATCATATAATTAAGCTGAAGTTTATTTTGACTTTTATTATAATCATAGCTAAGTGACAATTTTTAAGTGTCAGTTTTAACTATTATTCACTATGCTTTCATTACACAGACTGAACATGCTTAATTCAATATCTGTCACCCCGAAAAATCTAAAACCTTCGAGATCATGAAATTTTATACTATAAAATTTGGAAAATTCCCCATCATAAGATTTGTTTTATATACAGAAGAATTTAAAATATTACATAAAATTATCTTTATATAATATAAATAAATTACCACAAAATTAGTCTTTGTGTAGAAACATAAATTTTATGTGTAAACTTGAATCCCACTGTAAGAAATTTCATTGTATGTATGCAAGTATTCTAAAATATAAAAAATATCAAAAATCTAAAATATTTTTTCTCAAGCATTTGGAATAAGGGATATTAATTCTGTAGTAAAAGCATGTTAATAAGTAATAGTACCTAGTATTGCTCACACTGTGAAGAAATGAATATATTTATATACTTCTTGTGAGATTATAGTATTTTGGAAGGCAGTATTGCATTAGTCATTAAAATTAAAATATGCATTTTCCTTAATTCCTTTTTTTCTGTTTTTATTGCTTACCTTAAAGAATGATAGCATATGGCACAAAAATATTTGCAAGTATGTTTGTTATTCAGTGATAATAAAACCTGGAAACCACCTAACCACTAACGCATGCTTTTTAATAAATTATGGTATATCTATGGCATAAAATAATATGTAATGCCACAGAAAAACTGTAATATCTATGCTTGTACTTCAAAATGTCCCTAAGGAACTTGAATAAAGATTTAAAAAAAATACCTCTAGAAGTTATAAATTCAAAATAACAGCAGTAAAATCTTATTTATAGATGTATGCAGGTGCATCGCAAGGATTGTGATTCAAAATAACTGTTAAGAAAGTTTGTGTATGGAGAAGAACATATCAAGAAGCTTTCACAGAATCTGCACTGATTATGTTTTACAAATGTCATTGATTTCAATAACTGTGCTTTCACTTAGGAAAACTACTCATTAAAGACAATCAGTAGTGCAAAAGATAATCATTTGAAAATTACATGTATCTTTCTTCCATTTCTTTGGACTTTTATAAAATCCTTTTTAGAACATTTGTAAGAGTAATAATAATAATGATAATTATTTTTGATTATTACTGAGAAAAAGAAATAAAAATATTTCTGAGAATTATAATTTTAGTCAAAGAAGTAAAGTTTTATCTTATTCCATTCTTAAATGCATAGAAGATCTAGAAATACATTAAATAACTATTTTCAATTGTTAGCAGGCAGCCGGGCGTGGTGGCGCACGCCTTTAATCCCAGCACTCGGGAGGCTGAGGTAGGCGGAGTGTTGTGAGTTTGAGGCCGGCTTGGGCTACAACGCGAGTGCAAGGCTGACCTGAGCTACACAGTGCGACCCTGCCTCAAAAAAAACCAGGGCTGGGAGTTTGGCTCAGTGGCTTAAGCGCCTGCCCTGGTAGGTGTGAGGTTGTGAGTTCAATCCCCAGTGCGATTTCCTGGAAAGGAAAATTGTGTGCACATAGATCTCTGAAGATGCTTCCCAGGGAATTCCCTCAACTCTTGCTGCATAACAAACACAGAATAAATGTTCAAAAAATAGCAATTCTTATTTCCTTGTTCCTATTTCCTATTTCTGAGAAAAGGGAAATAACCACAAGAAATGCGTAGGCTGAAAAATTTTCCAGAATTCATAGAGAACTGGGAATATTTGGTGTTTCTACACCAGTATGAAGAAACAAAGATAGAAGGCACCATGTTATTTTTCTCGTAAATTTACACTTTTATTACTAAAGCTAAATTAGACCCAGACGAAAATCTACCGAAGAGCACTCTGACAAATTTTAGCAGAGAAATCTTAGAAAAATGTCACAGGTCTCAAATAATTTAACTTAACTTTATGCAAGGGACATGGTAGAATCAAGCTTTAAACCTTATAAAATTCATAATGTGTAGCATCTGTACAACAGTGGTATTCAGTGAAACAGGAATAGGCGATTCCATAGCATGAGAAAGAACAGTCTCTAGAAATAGAGCTAGAAATGATGGCAATGTAGGCATAAAACAAGGGTAATACTACAGCTATTATAAATATGCACTATAGTCTCAGAAGTTACAGAATAGCACAAATAGAAGATTTTTTAAAAATTTTATGTAGTATGTTAAAATATGATATTTGAAATGAAAAATGCACTAAATAGTACCAATAACAGATTATACAATTCATAAGAAAAGCAGTGAATTCATAGAAACTTCAAAAAGCAAAAGCAGATAAGGTATCATATGCCTATAATTCTAGACAGTAAGGATACAAGTTTAAGGCCAGCCTGGAAAACTTAGTATGATGTAGCTCAAAGTAAAATGGAAAAAGCCTGAGGCTATAACTCAGTGGAGATGTGGTTGTGTAGAATTTATGAGGTACTGAGTTCAACTGTGAGATGAAAGAAAAGGAGGAAGAGGAAGAGGAGGAGGAGGTTAGCTAATTAACACAACATCAATGGCTTGGGAGGTAAGAGTGTAATTTTCATGATATTGTTATCATAGTAGGAAGGAATGGAGCAGAAAAAGGACAAAAATATTGAAGAAATACAGTTTTCTAAAATTTATGGAAACTACAAATGAATATACTGATGTAACTGAAAGAGCTCTTAAAAATTACCTTTAGGAACCCTCACCAAGAAATACCATAACAAAATTCTGAAAACTAATGATACGGAAAAAAGTTCCAATTACCATAAAGAAACAAAGATCAGGAAAATAGCAGACTTCATATCAGACAGTATAGAAGTGATGAAACAATAAAACAAGGAAACTACTGCTTTCAGCTTCTGATGGGGGAAAAGCCAAAACTGAAAACAATCATTTACCCAGAAGTCTATACCCAGGGTAAATTCTTTAAAATATGTGAAATAATTACTTGCACACACAAATAGTTAAGAATATTATTAGGAGATATGTATTAAAGTTATTGTTAAAAAGATTTCTACCTTGAGAAGAAAATTTGTACAGAAGGAGACATACCTGATAAAATGAATTGCAATATATAAATGATAAATATTTGGTTGAAAATATATGCCTCATATTTACTACTTTGAAATATAAGTGACTACTAAAAAGCAAAGACATATGTGTAGATTTATATTGCATGAAAATAATACCATAAAGAATATGAAAGAGGAGAAAAAAGTATGCTTGCATTTCACTCTTGTATAATATGTGATGTGTTGTAATATCATTTGAAAGTAGATTTTGATTCATTAAGGATGCTTTGAAACTTAAATTGAATTGAAACACTAGTTAATTGAAACCCTAGAGCAAACACTCAAATATAACATCTATTGGTATTTATCTAATAATGGGGATTAAATGAAGCATAAGGAAATATTCGATTATTTGAAAACAAGGTAATGAATATAAAACAAGTAACAAGAGACAGGAACATTTTTTTAAAAAAATAGTAAATATTATATTAAACCTAATTTTTTTAAGCTTTGAATTAAATATAAATGGCCAAAACATTTCTATTAAAAGGCAGAGATAGTCTTTGTCAGACACAAAATTGTACAATGCAATTTTAAGAAGATAACTCATTCTAAGTAAAATTTAAATACTGGTTTAAAATGAAAATACATATGCATCAGACAAGAAGTCAACAAAATTTGGAGTGGTTATTTATTAATTTCTACTATGCTCCAAGGAAATGACTAAGATTTAAAAAACAAAAAAGACTTTTTAGAATGAAGTCTTTTCATCAATTGGGAGAGCATTTTCTTAAGTATTTTGGGTAAATTTACCTGAGTATCTCTCCTTTTTAAAGTAGATCCTTCCATTTGAGATCCATATATTTGGATTTATTCTTTCAATAACCTACAACACTTTCTATTTGTAATTTAGGCATATGAATTCTAACAGGGGTACTTTTACTCAGCACACCAGAGCCTCACTATTTATTCGTTATCCTATACCAGTGGGCTGAAATAGGGTCTTCCTCTTAGTCCAAATGTTGTAGTTACTGGGAGATATCTGGCCTTAGTTTCCGTCAAGATAACACCTGATCATGGCAATATACACAAGCATACATCACATCCATGTAGCAAGGTTTTCATTCAAGTTCGATACTGTCATATGGAGATACAAACAATTTCTTCTTTTGTTCTTTTTGCTTTTTCAATGTTGGAGATTAAAACCAGGGCCTTGCACATACTAAACACATATTTTACCACTAAACACCATCCTCAGCTTGACTTGAGCAAATTTTTAAAGTTGTATTTAAGGGACTATGAAGTTGCTCAAATAAGGTTCCCTTCCATATGCACTCCCAAAAGCATAATATTTCAATTTCCTTTTAACTTCCAAAGAACAAAAAGGAGAGAAGGAAGGAAGGAAGGAAAGGAAGAAAGAAAGAAAGAAAGAAAGAAAGAAAGAAAGAAAGAAAGAAAGAAAGAAAGAAAGAAAGAAAGAAAAAAACAAGGGGGAAATTAAAAGGCCCATCCTGCAGAGAAACAGATGCAGAAATGAGGTTATTATCCACAAGTGCTGGGTGATTTTTAGCCAACAACAGAAGCATCAGTACGGGATATTGCGGAACAGATACACATGTCATCACTGTGAAGTAAAGTAATTACAGATTTGGCACCAGCGGAGGCTTTTCATAAGCCAAAATGTGGTGGCTTAAGTAGCAAATGATTACCACCACTTTGAGAGGGTCAGATCATCCATCAGTTATTAATTCCCTTGGCACAGTACTGCATAGCATGGTTGATTCTAGGCAGACGAGCCAGCAAGGCTGCAGTTAAATTAAACCCACTTCAGCAGTCTGGTCATTCCAAGGTATTACAATTTAATGCTGAGATACAATGGCGTACATGATCTTTTATTTATTTATTTATTTATTTTTATTTTTAAAATTTTTTTTGGTGACTGTCATACTCAACTATGCTTCTGGGGAGGATCTTTAGTAATTTGAAAAGGGGAGAGTTCATTTCAGAAGTCATGTTGGGTCTGGTTTTCTTACGTGGAAACATCAAAACATTACAAAGAATGGAGCATTCTCAATGAGTTGCATGGGTGAGCAAGAACAGTAATCCCCCTATTGCCTCATAAAGTACGCTATGGTGACCGAGGTATGTACGATATCATCAGATACATGACATCCATGCTTAATCATAGCTCTCAAACGAGTCTCATTAAATAACCAAGAATCGAATGCCTGTCCAAATATCCATATAAGCAAGTTCATTTGGATGCAAACAAAATTGAACTGATAAGAACAGATACTACACTTGATCTTAGCCAAAAGGCCGAGAAGCGATTTGCAAACAAAATTGTGCAAACATCTATTCTTTTAAATGGCTGCTGTATCTGTGACATAATCACTTTTCCAAGTAACCCAAATAAATCAGTCCCACCCAAGAGCTTTTCCAAAGTGAAAATGACTGTTTCACGAGCTTCCATGCAAGGGAATTTGATTCCTTTTTCATTTCTGTAAAGAATTAATTCAGGGAGCATGCTTTGAGTAGATTTTTAAAAAGTTGAATAGTTTTAATCTAATAGATTTTTCCTTTTCTAAATTCTCCCCTCTGTCTTCCTTCTTTCTTCTTTTTCATGCAAAGAATCTATTTTAGCCAGGCATGATGACACAGAGCTGGAGTCTCAGCAAACTGGAAGCCACAGGCAGGAAGATGCCAAGTTCAAGTCCAGTCTTTGCAACTTAGCAAGATCTTGTCTCAAAATTAAAGGCAAAAAGTTGCTGGGGATGTAGCACTTTGCAAAGGCCCTGGGTTCAATTCCCAGTACAGGAAAATAAAATAAAATAAAATAAAATAAAATAAAATAAAATAAAATATCAATTTAAAGAGGGCCAAGGCTGAATCCTGTGAAAAAGAGATATCAGAATGGAGATTCATTAAGCAATTTTAAATGATTACTGTAAAGAAAACACTCTAGATACACAAAGAATTTTCTCTCGGAAAGCACAGTACATCATGCCTATGTTTATTGCAGGACTATTCACAATGCCTAAGATATGCAATCAATCTAGGTCCCTGTCAAGAATGAAGAATGAAGAAAAGGCAGTATCTATTTGCCCTGGAATATTATCCAGCCATAAGCAAACATGAATTACTGTCACTTGAAGCAAAATGGATAGAGGCAGAGGATGATATGCCAAGTGAAATAAACCACACACAGAAAGACAAGTATCATGTGTTCTCTCATATACAGAAACTAAAATTAAGTAAAGTTGAAAGTAAACAGTGATTACTATGGACGGGAAAGGTGTTGGAGGCGTGTGGATCAGAGGCTGGAAGACCACAGAGGAATAAAAGTGCCATAATTTTCCATATTCCTAACACTTACTGTACTTTAATAACTTCAGAGATTCATTCATAAGACAAGGATGCTTTTAATTTTTGCATTATTAGCAAATACCTAAGGTGCATAGGTGTATTGCTTCTTGAATATTTTTAGTCTCTCTCTCACCTCCCCTTTACATGAATGAGAACAACTTAACTATATATAGTTCAAATAATTTTAATTTTGTCAATGGTTTTTCAAATATTAAACACATGTTAAAGATTCTAGCCCAGAGCTAATTTTGTTCACAATTAAATGTATTAATATTATTATAAATATGAATATTTCAGTAAATTAAGATTCAAATTAAGTGGTTGTATAAGATTAATAGCAAATACTATTGATTATAACTGCATATTCTAAAGTCAAGACTGCCATTTTCCTGAATGAATAATTCTTTTTTTAAGTTTTGATACGTAGCCCAGGCTGGCCTTGAACTCAGTCTACAGACCAGACTGACCTTGAACTCTCAGAAATCCTCCTACCTCAGCCTCCCAAATGGTGAGATTACATTGGGCTCAGAATGAATAATTTTTCTCCCCCTCTCTATAGGGTTAGAGAAGATCAACTTTTGAAACCAGTTCTGGTTCAGATATGTTCACTGCCATCAAATTTCTCAGCACAGAAATCCTATTGAGAGTAAGGGGAATACTGAAACCAGTAGGTCCTTTTAGTATGATGTCGAGAAGAGGGAAAGAAGGAGGAAATAAAGAGAGGAGGAGATGCAGGAGTGATACGTGGTGACATGGAGATGCATTGGTTGAATCTTCTGCAAAGGAAAACGATGCCCCAGCTATGACGTCTTTCAGGTTTGTCTCTGCCTGAGATAGCAAATCTGTTTACCTATTGCGTGTACAGCTCACACCTCTGATGGTAAGTATACTTGCATAGTATATATTTCCAGTCTTTACTTGTCTTTCCAAAGCACTCAATTTCCCTTTAGCTTTCTTTGCCCCACCTCTGTATTCTTTCTAGAAACTGGCCCTACCTAACATATACACTTGAGGTGTAATT
The DNA here is from genome assembly GCA_004363535.1 of Dasyprocta punctata. Classification (NCBI taxonomy): domain Eukaryota; kingdom Metazoa; phylum Chordata; class Mammalia; order Rodentia; family Dasyproctidae; genus Dasyprocta; species Dasyprocta punctata. The sequence goes on from RJWM01008686.1 coordinate 20,430, forward strand.
TCTTGCTTTTTCCCCCATCGGTGAGAGCAGCTCTTGTACATCTTCCTCTATGGGAAAAGCATTTCATTTTGGTGTTTTCATGTTCCATCCTATATCCCATGTTCCCTGTCATTAGAAAGATTTTTTTATTACTCCTACTTCACTGAACGTGATATAAATCACTAACTTGTTTGAATAATAAACAAATAAAATGGTATATAATTTTTCATTCCCTTCTTAGAAACTTAAATCTTATTACTCCAAATGCAGACCTATAATCTAATATTATCAATACGCAGTGAGCGACATTAGTTTTCTCAATCTGTTTGTATTTGCAATGTAATGTTTCTTCAGAATTATTCTTTTAAAGAGTCAAATTTATCTGCATCACCATGCAGTTATGTGTGGCTTGCTTTCTTAAAGATAATGCAGTAATGTGTGATTGTATTTTTTAAAAGATAATGAAATGTTGTATAGGTCTCTCCTGACATCCCTGATTTCAGTAATGTATTTATTTCTTTTACCTCTCTAAGAGATTATGGCATGCAATAAACTAGCTCCTGTATTGTATTTCTATGAGTGACAAAAGTTAAATAAAGATTAACATTTGAAAAGATATCAAATGGTCACTGCTCATAAAAATTTGAAAACGCTTCTCTAATAATCAAGAACCAAAGAGGAATTAATAATTAATATATGCTGACACTGTAAGTTTCTAGTATGAATGTTGCAATAAGAGAATCAGAATCCATTATTTCCACTTCTTTCATTTTTGCTTGGGTGTATCATGGTTGACGGTTACATCTGTAAAAGACTTACGGATCGCTACATGCCAGTGTTCTGAATTTACACATGAGAAGACACTGAGATGTGATGGTCAGATAACATTATCAGAGAGGTACATGTGATAGAGCGCTTCCAAGGAAAGTGGTGTGTCTGGCTGCTGAAACATTTTGCAAAATCCAGGGGAAATGAAATCTTAGGGAGACTGCACAGAACCTGTGAAGCACTTTTTTGTTTTTTTCTTTTTTCCTTTTTTTTTTTTTTTTTTTGTACCTGGGATTGAACTCACAACCTTGCGCCTGCCAGGCAGTCACTTAAGCCACTGAGCTAAATTCCCAGTCCTGCGCAGAACCCACGTAGACATTGCTCATTTTGAAGATGAAGATGGCTGGATGGAGAACTCACGAGCGTTCCTGCAGATCCCATATACCTACTTCAGAGGCACTTCCTGGAATAGATTTTAGTCTGAAAGATACTACCAGTTGGGACACCTGGTTGTGGTTTGCAAGAGTCTCCACTGAAAGGACTTATGAATTATTTCTATTTAAATTGTATTACTTTATGTTACTTAAGTGTACTCTTTTTTTCCAGTTGTTTTCAACATTTTCTGTCTCTTTTTATTAAGTTCTACTACCTAGTTGCAAATGTAGTTAAATGTATTTTTGTGTGCATACATACATATAGATATGTGTATATGTAACATTTATTATTTTAAGCTCACTTTTAAATAGGAAAGTGACAAAGAAGAAACACCTATAAGTACTATGCATCTTCTTTGCAAGGACCTTTGGAAGTATTCTATCTCTGCCAGTTATGACACCTCCTGCATGATTATCAGTGACAGAATTGCAGTACCGGTAAGAAACCACATCTTTCTGGTTTTCCAACTCCCACTTATCCAGGATAACAGCAAAGCTGTCTTCACATAATACTGTGGATCCTTTGAACAAATTAGGAATCTTGTTTCAAAAACCTTAGTCTGTTCAGAAAGAAATCTACACTAAAAGTGAATATAGCCAATAAAGTTCTTGGTGTAGAGTAAACTTGCTAACAAACATTGGGAACAAGATACAGGTAACTTGGAGACTGATAAGTAATCCTATAACTATACATAACAGATAGTTGCATGCAATTATATTTCTTAGTTTAATAAACAATCAAGCCCCCTGAATTTTCCATTGCATTTTTTATAGAATAAGGTCCAACATTTTAAAAATGTTATAAATCAGCCTATACACAGGGTAAGGTTTTATTTCCCATCAAGCCAACTCTCCAGAGTGACTCTGTCTGTTCTCTTTTCCCCAACCCAAAAGCATCATATAATTAGTTGTATGTTCATTAGATATGTTAGGATGGGCATAGTTATATTTTTTGTTGTTTTTCCTGCAGACACAAATTGTGATCATTGCAATCAGTTATGACTTGAGTAGAAACCCAGATTTCCTCAGGAAATGAGTTTAATGGGGACGATCACTTCCAAGGATTCATTTCATCATATTTGTGCTCACCGCCCACTGCTAGCTGACTCTCCCTAGAGACATTTTGCTCCTCTGCTCTACACACAGTGGAGACAGAAGCACAACACTGAGGCCCTGACTCTGACCCTTTTGGATCCTCCTCCCCCACAAATGTGCTCCTGAGTTTTGCTGCTCTCTGATAAAGTCCTTTCTGTTGTCATCACTGTCCTTATCATTCTATTGTACTAGAAGAAGCAGGAGACCTCATTCCTCTCCCAGACCTTGAATTAAGCACTTTAATGTTTTTTCTTTGTCAAACATGGTTCTAAATAGATAACAAAGAGCAAAGACAGGAACAAAGTAAATGATAAAACATGAAAGCATCCTTCCCAGCTCTAGGCTTCTGTTGTTGATGTTGCATTTATATCACCTTCCAAATTAATAAAACATATTGGTATTTCTCAGGAGCCAGAAAATACTGAATGTACTAAGAAGCATAATACATGGCTCTGCTTTTCAGAGACCCACACATAATTACAGAAAATGAAACATACCATAAACATGCTTTATTTGGTGATGGTGGGAGTGTCCTGAGGACTGAACTTGGGGCCTCATGCCTGCTACACATATACTCTACCACCAAACCACACCCCCAGCCAAAGTTTTGTATCTTAAGAATAATGCTGGGTAAAAGTTGCTTGCAAAACACAAATGAGCAGTCACTTACAGAAGTGAACACAAGACAACTTTAGGTTGAGCCAACAACCATGACTGGATAATGTTGCATCTTTTCAGCCTTTGTCCTTTTTCTATTGGTGTTTTCTGGATTAACAAGATGACTGGGTTTCAGAACCTGGGTTTGCTGCAGGCAGCATCATGCATCAGACATTTTATGGTCCACCTATTTCCTGATCAAAGGAGAAGTTCCAAACCCATTTGCATCAACGTTTCCAGATGCTCTCCTCCTCCAAATGTCTTTTTAAGTATCTAGACACAGCAGTCTGGCTCTTCCTCTGGGTAGTGATCACCTCTTCTGGCTACAAGATTAGTTCTACGCTCCAATAGACAGACCTTCCAAGGACATGACATTTCAAAAGAACAAAAATATCATTTCATATTTGGATATGCACAGCCTTGAAACTAAGATGAGCATCAGTGAGAAGCATGACAAAGTCTTTTTTGTATACAGAGACCAGCGATAGGAAGCAGGAATGCTTGGATGAGGTCCCTGGGAGAGTTTCAGGATAGGAGTACTATTGACAACTGGAGGAAATATCTCTGTCTCTATCATTATGCCGCCAGGAATGCTTGAAACTCAGCTGCACACAGTGGGAGATGGGAGGTCTCCGAAGAGGCAGATGGAGCCATGTGAGGAAGCTAGGAAGCAGAAGCTTCAACCCTACTTGGAACCAGCCCCTGTCCTTCTTTGTCACACAGCCCAAGAGATTCTGAGCTTGCTTATTCTTCCCGGCAATTGAAAGCACAGAGTTCATTGCCAAGAGAGGAGCTGCAAGGCTTCCTGCGGATGCCCTTCCAATCTGGTCTCTCAGGCCCCAGAAGAGCAACTTCTGAGAGCCGTGTCAGTGTGGCTTTGGAAGTCAGTGTCAAGCCAATTCACTATTAGAGCTTCGGCTTTGTTGAAGGAAAAAAGTCTGTTTCCCTCTTTCTCCTGCGTGCTTTCTGCTGGTTAAGAATAAAGCACGTTGTTGCCAAGAATAAGGGGAAATTATATTTCCCACCATTTCTAATCTTCTTGAGTGGAACCAATTTATTTTGTGTTGAATAGGGGTGCTCATAAGCCAAAAGGTAGCCCTGGGACTGGATTGAGATATGAAGGGAAATTGAAGCACAATAAAACCCCATGTAGGATGGTTTGCACCAGATCCATAATTACCAGAGAAGATGTTCTTATGTAGACAGGTGCAGGTAATTAAAATGCAACACACGGATAATTTTTCAGTCCCTTAGCCATTTCCAAGGGAGCTGGGATAAAGCCATGCTCGACAGACAAACCTTTCCAGATAGGGTCAGGAATGAAGAAGGGCTTCCCTTCTGCTGTCTAGCTCACAGAAAACAACCATAATTTCACTTCGTTCTTTTGGCTGAATGTGAGATTCACCTATCATATCTTATCTGGCATAAGAGTGGCTGCAATACAAAATGGATTAAATTAATATTTAAATTAGGATGACAAAACTAAATTACATATTCAAATTTCAAAACTTCCTGGAATATGGTGGAGTTTATCTATAAAAGTGTGATATACTAATATGATAACAGAAATAGAAATAAAAAGTGGGATTAAAATAATGATACTCATTTATTGTTTGTTGTCACTATGCACCTGTCACTTAATTAAAATCACGTAGAAATTCATGAGGCAGCTATTAGATCTATCCTATAGAAAGAGAAGTTTGTAAGAAAATTTCCTAAGATCCCAAGGCTAGAAGAGTAGAATTTGGGACTAAGTTTCCTTCAATGAATAGTCTTTGTTCATGTGGACAGTTTAATTGCATATCAATTGGGTAGCATGTGTCTTCAGAAAAGGTTAAAATGTCAAAATAAATCCATAGTTGGATTTCAATCTGTAGTTATTTTTCAGGCTTTCATAACAGTAGTAGCCTGAAATTAGACATCCAAACTGGGATTTTTATAATCATCCTGAAAACTTTAAAGCCCTACTAATATTTTTTCACTAAAGAATATAATCATATTATTTTAAGAGCCTGAATCTTTCTGCAGACCTCTTGCAGAAATTGTATGATGGGTTTTAGTGATGGACTGAAATGTCTCCACCCCAAATATATACTCTGTACTTCAGAATGTGACTGTAGATTTGAGGTAGTACATTTAAAATGGTGATCAAATTAAAAAGGAGGCCATCAGAGTGGCCCTTAATTCAATCTGAGTGTTGTCCTTTTAAGAATAGGAGGTGAAAGAGGGACATCAGGGAGGCATGTCCACAGAGGAGAGACCCGGGGAGGGCACAAGGAGAAGGTGCCTGGCCGTCTGCAGTCCCAGGAAGGAGGCTGGAGAGGGAACCAGCCTTGCATACACTTAGTCCTGGCTTCTAGCCTATAGTACTGTGTGTAAACATATTTCTTCTGGTTCAACCACGCAGTGTGTGGCATTTTGTTATGACCACCCTAGCTAATAACACAATATCTTTTGTACATTTTTATGAAAAATTAAAAAATATGTAAACTCTTACTAGAGATGATAAATGAAGCAAAAATATTATTACAAAGAACTTTATAAAAATGGTCCTAATTAGTCAATCTGGAAATATCTATTTCCCACTTCTAAACACGAGAACAAATTTCTCTTTTGTCACTTCTAATACCAATGGAACAACCAAGAACCACAGGTGGTTATTTTATATGCATGTGGTGATTTGGACTTTTTTCATTGCTGTATATTACTTGTTTCTCTAAAGAAATGTGACATAAAAGACTAGGGCAGGAAACAGGAAATAAATAGCAAAATCAGGACTCTCATTATGTCTCTGCCAGGACTTGTTACATATGATTTAAAGAATACAGTAAACCCCTGTGGACCTCGAATCTGAAGTCAGGGAGTTGGATGAGATGAGTCCTGGTTTCCCTCCAATTAGTATTATCATGTAAAATTAAATGAAAGAGCAACAGTGGAAACAGTGGTCCTGAAGAAAAGAAGCACAAATGTTTTGCCTAAAAAATTGTATGTGAGCATCTAACTCAGGAATTAATTCTTAGGAAAAATGAAATTGTTATGACAAAGATATTGATGATTCATCCTCTCATTTAATTGAAAACTAGAAAAGTGAAATGGATTTCGATGAGTAAGATAAATAATCTATTGTAGAGGGAAATGTCCTAGTTTTGAAGGTGTTTATGGTGGAGCAGGGTAAGCACTTTTCTTCTGTGGAGACTTTTTAATGGAGTGGTAATCACTTACTCATTTATTCTTTTAATAAACATACCAAATGTGTATCATGTAGTAAGCCATCTATTGGAGGTTAGAAATAAACTAGCGGACAAATGTAGAAGAAAGGCCCCTGCCACAACACTTATATAGAAAACAGTAATCAAATTAATACAAAAAAAAGGCAAAATCATTTGAATAAAACATACTAGAGCCTGTGGGAAGATACAACAGAAAACGGAAGTCAGGGAAGGGTTCCCCGAAGAAGCGGTTGCTGAGTTATTCAAGCAGAGATCTGAAAGAAGCACAAAGATATTGCTATTGTCCTGTATGGTACCTGAGCTCCCTTTCTTTCTTGTCAAAAGAATCCTGATCCCTTGTTTTGTTTTGGATTTCAAATGCTCAGTGGGATAGCTAATTGTCCAACTTTGTGCCAACCAGGATAGCCTATATGACACATGGGAATATGAGAAGTAACTAGAACACTGCAAGTAATTTCTTAGGAAAGTTATTTTTCCAACACAACTACTAAGCTTTTCTTTTTGTCACTTACTTTATCTTCCTTCCTGAAATGGTGATGCAATATTTGGAGGTGTAACAGTCATTTTATGGCCATGAAAAGCAAAGTCACATGACCAGTGAGGAAGATCTGGACCAAAGAATTTCTTGACTTATCTTTTAATGAGAGAAATGTAATAGTATTTCTGAGCAGCAAAACCAGATAGAATTCGAACTCAAAAAATGTTGCTTCTGATTGGTAGATCAACTCTACAGAAGTTCCTCATAAGTTTCCATGGTGGATTCATCCAGGCTCTGCACTCTGTGTCCTGTGTTGATGGATATTTTCAGCTGGACCACTGGGTAGTGTAGTTTGGAATTCTGCTCTCACTAGTGTGGTTGTTACTTATCAAGTATCTATTGTGTTTCCTGCTGAGTTGCTTGTCAGTTGGACTTAGCACTGAAACTGGGTAATTAACATATCACTAAAATAGTAACAATGGCCAACAAAAGAAGTTTTATAAAGACTAAGTTAAACACTTTTTAAACTGCAGTCACTGAGAGCTGCTAAAAACACGAGGTAAAAGTTGTAGGCAAAGCCCAGCACGGTGACACACACCTGTAATCCCAATATTCAGGAGGCTGAGGCAGGAGGATTACTGAGAGTTTGAGGCCTGGGCTACAAAGTGAATTCAAGGCCAGTTGGAACCATATAGTGAAACCCTGTCTCAAAAAAGACCCCCCCAAAAAAAGTTTTGGGCACAGCATTGCTAAAAATGTAGAAGAAGTAATATAGAATCCAAGCAAGTTTTGTCATTTAAATTGCTGTGTAAGTGTACTTATCTCTCTATTGCTCCAATTAAAACAAAGACTGAAAATTATAGAGGATTCGACATGAATGTGATTTGTGTTGGAAATACAAGAAGTTCCTATAAACTGACTGATGTTCAAAGAAAATCTTGTCAAAAATTGTTCTCTCCCCAACTATAAAATTTAATGCATGCTTATCTTTAAGTTCCATCATTTCATGCCTTCAGTGACATTTTGCCTGACTAACCAAATTCTGGTTCTAATGAAGTAAGCTATCGATTGAGCTTCCCTACCACACTATTGTTTTAATTGGCATATTACATTATTATTTAAAACCCATTTTAAAACTGAAAATTTTGACATGATAAATGACTAAACCTAATCTGGTATTTTTGTTCAATAGGGTAGCTGTGTGTGAACGCAAGACATGATTTAAGTCACAAACGTGGCTTCGGTATCATTTCCATTTCTCAGTCCCTGACCATTGTCTTGTGTGACATTACCTAAACAGCTGTCTAAACATTTGTAAAATTGATCTATACAAATCACAGACACAAATCACAAACTGCAGATCCTGTAAACACTGAATAACTCTGGCCTATTCAGCGATGGCTAACTTTGTAAAACTTTTAATAATACAAACGACCCACTGAGGGCGTATGTGCCTTTAGTTCACCACCACTGGTCTATATTCTCTCACCATGTAAGGTATTATCAGGGAGGACCATTAGGAAACGTGCAAATTCTGCTGGGCCAAAAGAAGATAATGTATTTAGTATCCTACATAAGTAATTTAAACAGCTGAACAATACTAAATTGTACCAAATGACACCCAAAATTCTTCAAAGAATTAGTCTCCCAAAGGCCAACCTGGCATGAGCTAGTTTCTTTATGTGACATATCCTTTTTACAGGAAAATAAAATGGCTAATTGCCAAAAAAATCCTTCAAAAACAAGAAAAATCCCTAACCCTACAGATCATCTGGCTGAGGCATGGGTCCGCTCTTTATGCAAAATATTGGTGACAATGTACTCATTCCCTATGAATCTACAGAAGATGCTGATCATGCTTCATTTATGCTCTAGTCCAGGTGTGATGGTGCTCCTCTGAGTGGCTTCTGTTCTCAAATAGCAGTAGACAAATTGATGAAGAATAAATGTACACCATGAGGTTCAAATGAGCAAGAAAATTAGACTTATAAGTTATAGTCAGTCGCATCTTCCCTGGATCAATCTTTATCTCAATTTTACTTAACCACAGAAGAACCCCTTTCCATGGGGAAAATAGCTGGAGTATCTATCCAATAGTATCTTGTAGCAAGTTCATACTTAACTGGTTTTCAATGGTTTCATTCATAGAAAAGCAGATTTAAGGCCTGGATTCAGTTATCATCGTAGACTTGATGTTCCTGTAACATTATTGGTATTTAGATATAAAAGTAAATGGAATCTCCCAAGAAGGGAGTAAAATATAAGAAGAGGTGAGGGCCAGGGTAGAATTTTAAGATCACCAAGAGACAGTGTGTAGCAAGATTCTTGAAACCAGAGTGATGGGGCAAAAGAGAATGTTTTCAAAAAGGAGAAAGCGTTTCCCCATATGAAATGCTTCTAAGCCATTAAGTAAAATCCAGTGACTGAACAGCATTCATAAGACCAACCACAAAGTTGTCTGTGGAGATCTGGTCAATCTCAATCTCATCCAAGCCATGTGATCAAAATCAGGCCACAATGGAAAGATACACATGTTTTTTTCAACGAGAAAAATTAAGCACAATTATATATTTGGAGCCAATAAAAGTCAGAGATTTAAAATATAAAGGAGGCAGAGGAAGATCAGGAAATTGAAGTCCCTCAGTTTAGTAGCCTGTCTTCAATATGACTTCCAATGATCTCCACCTCCTGGGTTTATGCCTGTATGTAGTGGCCTGTTTTATACAGGTTGGTCTGTATAATAAATAGAATATGACAAAAGTTATGTCACGTCATGACTGACATTAGGTGACCAGAAACATTGGACTTTTCTCTTGACTGTTCTTCCCAGTACTTGTTCTGAAGTAAGGTGCCTGCCATTCCTCAGGAATCACAGGGATTCCACAAAGATTCATTCTGGCCGAGAACTGAGATCTCAGCTCACAGCCTGCAAGGACCTGAATGAGTGAACCTGGAAGTAGATCCTGCTTCAGCTGAATCTCAGCAGATCACAGTCTCGTAACTTCACAGGAGACCCAGAGCCCAGACCAGTCAGCTAAGTTGCCTTTGGATTTCTAACCCTTAGAAACTGAGCTAATACAGTTTGGGCATTTTTATTTATTCAGTATTGTGCTAATTTGTAACAACAAGTAGCTCATGCAATAGAAAAGTAGGGCAAAAGGGCAAGGGAAAGAGATCCAAGTTTTACAGAAATAGATGATTTTTAGACAAGAGGAGACATTCCATTCCAAGAGACAAAGATTGCCTTTTTGGTATGAATGTAAGTAGGTGTGTCTCATTAACTTCACAGCTCATGAGCTTTATACTTGCTTCTAGTGTAAATTCTTCTTGAACCTCTCTTCCCATGCAGGTGTTAGCAGAAACAAGGTAGATGACCCTATCAACCCAAACCCCCGGGGGCTGATAGGGGAATGAAGTAGGCAGCTGATCAAGGGCACTGCTAGGCAAGTGATAAAAATATGAACAATGACATCTAAGCTAGACACAAACACACACATAAAAGAAAGCCTGGCATATGCTTGACAGGGAAGAAATGAAGACATTAGATGAAAAAATAAGTAAAAATAATGAAATTAGGAGTCTGAAGTGTAGATGGGTGTAGTGAGGGATTGAGTTGCTGGTCATAGAAAACAGAGCAGTGCCCTGGAGTTAACAAATGCAAGGTGACTGTGGCAGTGGTGGATGATGCATAGGTCCTGGAGGTGGCCAACCAGGAGGAGAATATTAGACACAAGAAGTTAGGCCTGTGATGGATCGTCTATGCAGACGTAGAACTGAGTTTAGGTAGAGAAATGACCACACAACCAGGGCAAAAAGAATATTACGGGTGGCGCCAATGGAAAGAAGTGGCATTGCATGTTCAGATGACAGGATCTGTAAGTGAGTAGAAATGTTAATAAGCAAGTGCAGAAGTAAAGCCATGGCCTTGGGCATTGAGGAAGGATGACTCTGAGAACCTGGCTTTACACATCGAGGCACTAGTGTGAGTCACTCTCTTCACGCCTGTGCGAAGCGGCCCTGGCTGGGAAAACAGTGGGCTCAAACAATGCACTGGAGGGAGAATTTGGTGAAGGGAATGGATGGAAACTGCTTTTTCTCTGTTAATTCTGGCTGATGTCTAGGGAAGATGGCCAGCTTCATGTTTGGTGACTGCGAAATGTTCCTTCCGGGAAAATGAGATTCATTGCTAATGATCTGGGGCTTGGAGCAGGCATCCTCTTTGGCTCTAGATCCCTGGAGAGAGAACAAATCGGAAAAGAGTCAACACGGCCTTAAACTAGTTTTTATCTGTTGGATGCTATCATTTCTGACATGGAGTTAAAATACTGCCTTATGACCTGCTTGATGTTACCGGTTATGATAGTATAAATTCAGTAGAAATAAAGAAAAATTTTAAATTTCAAAGAGAAAACTTTTCTGAGGGATGCCGCTTTCTAAACTATCAGGTCAAAATAAGGCTGAAGAGTAATGAGGGCCCTCTCGGGGAGGAAGGCATCTGGGGAGATGAGATTAACAAAATACCTACCCAGCTTTCAGTGTGATCATCACTTCTACTACATGTGTTAAATACATAATGGGACAGTGACTTAAAACTTAATGCTCTGTTTTCTGACAAATTAACAAAAATTAATTCCTAAGTCATTTTAAAGGTACTGGTATAGTTGCATTTATTCCTGACTCATTATGATAGTTACGATCTAGAAAATCTATGAAATCTGGGTTCCTTCCTAGTTCCTCAACTCAGAGTTCGCCTAGAGCATTGCCTGGAGTATTCCAAAGCATTCACTAAGTGGATAAATTAGTAAATGTTTGCAAAGGGTGCAGCTTGAGAGAGCTACAGGAGTTTAAATAGATCCTGCTCCTTAAAATTGTGTTCACAAGTTTTTATATGGCCTTTAAAAATTCATTTTCTATGAGTAAACATAAAATTATCATTATCTTCAGTGTCTAATACATAGCAACAAAAGTGAATACATTTATTTATTATATTTATCACATCTACCACCTCAAAATTGTTTATCACTATCTTTTCAACCAAATTTTCTGTGACCATGATCATGAAAAATTAAAGAAAGAAATATGAAGTCTGTTCAGGAAATAATATGGTTTTGTTTTTTCATCATTCAGAGACTGGGTAAACAATGGCTTTTTAAAAGAAAAAATGCATTCTCAAATGTCATTTAATTTTTTCATCTCTGCATAAACAATTGAATCTATTCATCTACAGTTCATTTCTTTCTATTACCTGTGCTGTAATAGTTTAAAAATTACTTAACTGACACAGTTCAAATGAAATTATTGATTTTTCTTTTTTTGGTGACATTTAAATTAATTTATCATGAAAAGATACATATATATATATTTACCAAACCAAATGTGAAATAAACAATTGTGGCTACATTATAAAGATCTTCGAATAGTTAAAAAGTGGAGGAGATATTCAAATGTGCAACAAAATACTTCATTTTTCAAACAAATCTGTAGTCTATTGACAATTACTCAAACATTAATTCTTTGGAGTACACAAAATTATCATTTCTACAGTCTTAGTTGCAGACTTAACACCATTCTTAGGTTACACATACATATCTGTAATACTATCCCTGTACCATACATTTCAAGTACTGTCTGCCCTAGTTGATATATCCTTTAATTATTGCACAACATATAAGAAAATTGAAGCTTTTAATAGTTAAGTAACTACCTGAAAATGTTGGATTCTGATTTTAAATCATTCCAATCTTATGTCTTCCGTAACTAAGCTAAACTAAATTGTAACTGATCATAGATAATATGCTGAAAACTAAGTAAATATTTAAATTAAAGGGACTATTCTCTCGCAAGAAAAAAGCTTTCATATCTACAGAAGATAAGAGTACAAAGCTTTATTTAAATTGCATCTCATAATGTTATAATTAATTAAGAAACATGGCAACCCCAAAGGAGATGAAATTAGTCATTATTATAGAGATGCCTCGGTTCACGATCTCAATTCTCTCCATGATTCTGGTTGCAAACCGAATTGGAAGAGAATCAAATCATATTTCACCATAAGGTTAACAGTTAACTACTGTATAGCTTTTGGAAACATTTGAGATACTGTACCCCAGAAGAACATGGTAAAACAAGGCATTCCAAAGCTCTGATGATAAAAATTAAAGCTAGGTGGAAATTACCCATGTTGGCTCTAAGTTCTTTTTAGTTTCTGACAGTGTACGGCACCAGGACCATTTGAGAGCTCCTGGGTGGCACAGTAAAGAAGTTACTTTAAAAAGACAGAAAATCTCTAAGCATTTCATGCAGAATATTTTCTACTGTTGCCAAAATATGAAACACAATGGAAATGCATAATGTTCCTACTTTCCAACAGATACACAAGAGCAGACAATGTGAGGGACCACGAATTCACAGGGTCTTGTTTTGTGTATTATCCTGTGATGAAAGAAAGGATTAGGATTATTGGTATCACCCATCTGAGATTTCCCTTTGTCTCTTCCTAGCAGTAAGGTCATCTATGCCGTTGTGAGTCATCTCAGGATTATACTCAAGGTCAAGATACTTCTCTGAAATTAACATAATCTGCTACTGAGAAAAGTCTTTGAACCACTCTCAAGATCCTGCTGAGTTTCCTGTGTTTTCCACTCTAATCCCTTCCTTGACTGAAAAAATAAATACGGGCTGCCCAGAGCCAGGTCTTGTTTTAGACCTCAGAGTCTCAAACTCTGTAGAAGGGTTTTGATCCTCTTGGAGTCCTAAAATCATGCCACTTGTCTCATTTATTTTAACCTTCGCCGTACACTCGTTTGCGAGATTGGGGATCTAGGCCAGGTCTCCGTAAGACACAATAGCACAAGAGCAGAATGGGTCATCCTCCTTAGCAAGATGGCAGAGTGGACCACCGTAGATACTCAGCATCTTTCTGATTCTGAAATCATATGTTACCCCTTTTCAAGAACTTACTAAGCCTAATACATTTTATTTAACAGCAATCTTCAAGGCGTACCGTTGGTGTTGGAACTCAGCTGTCACCTTGGAAATGCTGGGGTGATTTCCCACACAGTGAGTGTTTGAAGGCGGTAATGATGGCTCTCCATGCGAGACTTCACATTTTTTCCATTACCCTATATATCAAGTGTATTACAGACACTTACAGGACTCATGCAAGCACAAGAAATAGCTATCCCTCTTAATCACACTAAATATTGCCTTTTATTCAAAATGACCACCTGAAGAAGAGGGAGAATTGAAGATCAGAATCAGTGGTTTGTTATTTCTTTGGGATGTCAGAAAGGTTTCAAAGCAAATAGCCTCAAGTTATGCAGACATGCTAATCCCAAGTGACATGTTCACCAAAGCCTCAAAGAAATATTTTCCATCAAATTTTGGAAGAATATTTTAACAGACCGTTAAGCACCCTACTCTGAGTGTATATATATGATTACCACAATATTTTCTTTTAATTGCACTATTGTTCAAAGTAAGTATAAGCATTGAGGGGCATCAAGTATCTTCAAAGTTGTTTTGACTTATGAGTAGACTCGTGAGAGAAATTTTTTATTTTGGCCAAAATAAATTTTTATACTTCTCCTAATGATATGCCTCTCTGTGTAGAATTTTGAAAGAATGCAGTTGTGTGGCCCATTAGAGGAATGTGTTGACGTATAAGAAGTTTTCAAGGGACAGTATTATAATTGGAAGTGTCTATATTCCCATGGAAATTATTGTGTGGATTAAAAATTTTAAAAGACAGAAGAATGGTAAATCAAAATTTAATGTCTTGGTTTCTTAGAAAAGCTTCTATATTTCCAAATTCATAAGCCAACACAAGTACTATGAAGATATTTATTGCTTGGAAGATATAATTTAAAAATGGCTTATTTTTCTGACTGCAAGTGGGAAAACAATTGATATTTGAAGTACTGAAAATTTTAAATAGAGAGACGTGTTAGTAATGAATAAGGGCCAACCTCTAAAGTGAATTCTACCATGAAGTTGGATTGAATCCATAATGCACTACTGCTTAAATCCTCTGGGTTCCGCATGTCAGTGTCTTCAGCTGTATACAGTAAACCTGTGCTAGCCAAGATAAAGACATTAATTTTATTTTATATTTTTAATGACACAAAATAATTTTACATTTCTGTGTCGCAGCATGTGCTAGTTCACTACATGTACACAGCATATAATGACCAAATCAAGGTAATTACTGTATCCACTACCTGAAACGTTTATCATCTCTTGGTTAAGAGCAATTCACAATCCTTTCTTCTAGTTATTTAAAAAATGCAGTAACTTATCAGTAACTATAGCTAGCCCAATGTGCTATGGAATACTAACACTTATCTGTGTTTTTGTCTCCCATGACGAATCTTTATCTCTCCCTCTGCCTTCCCTTCTTCTGCTCCTTGGAACCACTATTTAATGGCCTGCTTCCATGAGATCAACTTATTTCACTCTCGCATCTGAGTGAAAATATACGGTGTATGTCTTTCATTTCACATAATAAAGCACCTTTAGTATAATAAAACATCTAATCTTCAAAAGTTTAATTGTAGTGCATGTAAACACATTAGTCCATTTGTTTATCTCAGGTGTTCCTTAGTGTATACACAGAGTATTGATAAAATTTTACCAGAACGAATATAGACAACCCCATGAAAAGGGATTTCTTTATGACTGTTACAGAAAATGTCAGGACTAGGAGAGGACCAAGGTGTTCACACTTCAAGTTCAGTGTAATTCTCATTAAATCATGCTATTAAGACACAATCCTGCATATTGAGTCTTCTAAAGAAAGCTATTATCATATAATGTAAGCTTTCTAGTGCTGTAAAGTATCCACTTTAATGGCAAAACATGAGACTATATTCGATGAGAAGAATATATGGATAAATGCAAAAATATTTGACATTTGTTGTGTTATTTTCCATAAAAGAAATAGAAGTCTAATTTAAAAAGTGTTCCAGAGGCAATATACTAAGAAATGTTTGGAAAGTAGTAGCAATGCATATTTATTCATTTTTCATTTTCTAAAATTCCTCTCTGCTATTAAAATATAATTTACTGACCAAAACAGAGAAAAACAGTCACCAAACCAACATAAACACAAGAGCAAAAGTTCAGAAATACACATAGATTTAGTTATCAAACTTTAATAAGGTAGAACTGAAAATACACTAAGAATGTCTGTAATTTATAAAGTACCATTCAGTCAATCACTTCAAAAAGCAATTCCCAGTATTTTTATTTTAGATCTTTTTCAGTAACATTGCAAGGCTATTCATTTGGGCAAAAAAAGGGGGATAGATAATTGCAGATTGGTTTGGAAGATAGAGATCATAAAATGATGAAATCCAGATAAAATAAACCACTAAAAATAGGAACCTGCAATTTCCCACTTAATAAAACACCATCATTTTGGTTCTAGCTAAGCTTTTGTGTCACAAAATACACTGCATTAGAATTGTACATACATATTTATTGTTACTATAAACTCAGTTCATTGAAGAAGACGGAAATTTTGAGCAGACTTAACACATGATTTTTAAGCATTCTGAGAATGAAGTCACATCACAACATCTTACAGGTCCAGACTCACTATGCAATCAAAGTAAGTGAATTGCCATTTTTAGCTAATTAGTTAATTGGTTGGCCATTTGAGAAGGATTTTGTCTGTTTCTATTTCCTTCATGTCCCCATGTCATTTTCTCTTAAATTTGAGAATTTCCAGAATGCCACATTTGGCAATAACTTGAAAATCTTTTATTTAGTTTTTTTTTTTTTTATGACAGTTTCACTTCAATGCAATATAAGCCAAAGGAGAATAGCCTTCCCACTCTAAGAACCCTACAGTGACACTGGTGATGAGCAGGGCACTAGGGACCACTGATGCAAAGGTACAGAGGGCAGGAGTGCTGAAGAAGCCTCAAGCAGAAGCACCTGGGACCAAGGATATAGCTCAGGGGCATAAATGCCTACCTGGCAAGCACAAGGTCCTGAGTTGGATTTCTGGTACATAAAAAAAAAAGAGAGAGAGAGAGAAAGAGAAAAAGAAAAAGAAGAAGCACTTACCTGTGCTTGTGGGTGGAGTAGGAATACTGAAAACCACCCCGACCCACCACAAGGCTTTCACTGAGTAACACACAGCAGCAGTTCAACATTTGTCCTATATCTGCTTCTGCAGCACAGTGGTGTGGGATTGCGGTGAAAGCCAAGGCCGGATTTTGGGGGAAATCCTATCCTTACCAAAAGCATGGGAAGTGGCAATGAGATTTTCAAAATGGAAGATCACCAGAACATGGCAAACCAAAGCACAGGCAACCACTGGCCACATTCACTTGAACTTATGCAGCAACTGTCTCACACAGAAGCAACTATTTCTGGGCATAAATACGCCATCTCTCTTTATGAAGCCTCTCCTGTTCTTCTACCACAACATAGAAATTATGAGACATTCAGTCAGAAATTACGAGGCACCAAAAAAGGTGAGAATAAAACAAAGTGACCCATTAAGAAGAGATAAAATTGTCAATTTAATCATAGCATGAGATAGCCTGCACGTGAAAATTATCATATAGAGATTTTAAAACCACTCTATCAATCTATTAATATTTGAAAGCATCTTGCAGAAAGAATAGACTGTTAGGTTAAGGTTATTCAAGGGAACCAAATCAATAGGATACATATGCAGTTAGATTTCTCTGGCTAACTCTAATACACTGATGAACTGTGTAGTCTTATCAGTGAAGTGAACCACCTATGCTTGTGGCATCCACTTGCTTCTGCTCAGAGGAGCAAATGTCAGGGTTTGCAGCCCTTTGGATCTGCTCATCTGTTTCATTTCAGGGTGGTGGTTCATTCATCATGTGATCTGCCTTCTGTGATGAGTTTAAGAAAAGCTTTTGATTTTCAGTTTTTTGTTTTGGCTAAATTCAGATGTTTCTGAGAAGGCATTTGTGGAATTAATTTACATTTATAATCAATTTACTTTAACTAAGGCAAATTACCCACCCGAGTGTGGGTGGGCAAAAGAATGTTTTTCTTCTGGAATTGAATGAGTTCTGTTTTAAGCTTGCAAAATAGTCACCTTGTCTGTGTTTACAGCCTGTCCTATGGGATTCAGATTAATAGTAAAAAATCCACCTTGCCTTCAATTTCATGCCTGCTGTCCTACTCTACAGATTTCATACTTGGCAGCTCCTGCAATTTTGTGAGCCACTCTGTTAAAATACAGAAAACATACATGCATACAAAGATAAATAGAAAGGAACTGTAAGGTACCGGCTCACATAACTATTGACGTTTGTGAGTGTGAAGTGTGCAAAGCAAGCCAGGAGGCTGGAAATTCCACTAAAAGTCAATCAGTATTGGAATCCTGAGACAAAAGACAACCTGGAAATAGGATTCTTTCCTTCTTGGGAGGCCTCAGATTTTTCCCTTTTAGAGACTTTAAGTATTTGAATGAGGCCCAGTCAAACTAAGGAGAGTAATTGGCTTTACTAAAAGTCCACTGATTTAAATATTAATTTCACCTTTAAAATCTCTTCACAGTGACACTTAGGCTGGAATTTAATCAAGCAATTGGATATCATGTCTTAGCCAAGTTCACACATAAAATTAACCATCACAACTAGTAGATGTGATAAATTTATAGGGCACAAGTATAACTAGTGTGGAAGGGAAACATCTCCGCAGACCTGTACTATAAGAAATGTCAAAAGAAGTATATCAGGAAAAGGAAAATATTATAGATCATGAACTTGGATGGAAAAGTGTCAAAGAAAGACTAAGTAAAAAAAAAAAACCCACAACTTTTAATTTTTCATATACATGACATAAAAACTCTTTAAAAGAATAGAAGTGTGTTAGTCAGCTTCCTGTCACTGTGACAAAACACCTAACTTAATCAATTTAAAGGAGGAAATGTTTATTTCGGCTCACAGTTTTAGTCCATGATTGGTTAGCTCCACTGACTTGGGGTCTGTGGCAAGGTAGCACATCATGGTGCAAGAGCATTTCAGTGAAGAAATTTTCACCTCATGGAGGACAGGAAGCAAAAAGAGAGAGGAAGAGGCTAAAGTCTCAATATCCCATTCAAGAACACACCTCCAATAACCTCACTTCCTCCCACCAGGCCATACCTCCTAAAGTTCCACCATCTCCCGATTATACTACAGGATAAGAACCAAGACATTCACTTATGTGTCTTTGTGGAGGTACACTCAACATCTTATGGTTTCACAAGAAGAAGTGATGATGTATTAGGTAATTATAATACAGTGGGAGTGAAAAGAATGGCAGAAATATACAAGGAATGAGAGAGGGAAACAGGAAATAATGCTACAAGGTACTTGCACCATTCTCAAAAGAGTATGATGTTATTTAAAAATTGACTTAGTCTATTTAAAATGTATATTGTAAATCTGAGGAAAACAACTAAAATTTTGTAAAACATTTAATCAATTGTAATGAAAGAATTTGATGAAAGAAGCTTATAGAAACACAGTCAAGAAAAATCCAAAGAAAAACACAGGTAGGTGCACTTCACAGGTGAACTGTGAATGATGCATGATAAAGGAAACCTTGTAGTCAGCCAGAGATAAAGGTATAATACATGCAGAGAAACAGTGATAAATGAGAGAGAAGACTCCTTATCAGAAATTGTATAAGCCAGAAGACCATGGAGAGATATCTTTAATGTAGTCAAAGAAAATTATTTTTTGAAACTATCTTGCAAGATTGAAGCTTAAATAAACTTTTAGCAAATATAAACTAAGTTTGTTATCGATAGTCAGTACTGCAAAAAAACTGAAAAAATGTTATTTGGATCAAAAGAAACTGATAAAAGCATAAAGTTGTATCTATATACAAGGATGATAATCTCCACAATCTATAAAATAATGTATAAAAATTAAAAACATTTTTCCTTATTTTTAATCTGTTTAAAAGATTATTGTCTAAGACACAAAAAATAGTAGCCATATATAGTGAGGTGTAAAACATGCAGAATAAAAATCTGAAAAACAGCAACATGATAGTTGGGGAGAAATGGAAATGCAGGATTGCAAGACTTTTATATTACATAGAATTTACTACTACTTGATGGTAGTAAAGATACATTGTAACACATAGACAAAGAAAATAAAGAACTAAATAAAGTGAATACTCTGTAGTGGAGATAAAAATAGAATCATAAAAATACTCCAGTGTTGCAAAAGAAAAAAAAATGAAGGAAATTGTGCAAAATAGATAAAATAGGAAATAAATAGCCAGATGGTAGGTTAAATCCAAACATATGTATACCATGTTAAATATGCATTATTTAGATACTGCTATTAAAGGCAGAAATTGTCAGACTGTACAAAAGCAATGGCAAACCACACTATATTAAATTCAGGGGTATGAAAAATTTTAAAAATATTAAAATAATATTGACTAAGAGTTTGCTCAGATTTCTTATCTATCAATAATCTACTAGTAAAATTGAAGTGAAATGGTTCTATTACAAATATTCTTCAATCAATCTTCTGTAATGCTCTTGAAGCAACTAAATAAATGCATGAAATAAAACAATATTATAATAAGTTGCAGTTTTAAACAAATCAAAGATTTGTCAGACATCCTACATCAATTTTAAGTAAGAAGACCCATACAGAGGACTCTTGACACACTTTTGCAAATCTGAAATAAAAGCTCAAAATCCTAAAGACTTAGAAACATAAGATGGGTAAACTGGCTCTAAATAATATGTGCATTAGTACAAAACTTTTACACTATGAGAAGCTGCTATAACTTATTCAGAGAAAAGTGACAACCACAGCTAACAGAGTGCTTTTTGTTTATCTGTGTCTATCAGTATTTTCCTACTATTTGTGTCTTTCTGTAGAGCTACTGATGCACAGTTAGTTACAAGATATACTTAAACCTCCTGTGGAGAATCTGTGGGTGTATTCCTGGCAAGAATCTCAGTGGTACCTGCGTGATCAGGACCTCATGGGCTACTTAATAACCTTCAGAAAAGTCTGAAAATTTTGAGTGATGCATAGAGAAAGATGAAGCCCCAGTCATTATTATTTCTGTGAAAACTTATGTGGCCACAAGTTTCAATGGAAAACCAAACTCCACATGAACAAAACTTAGCCCATCTTTCCCACACCCAGTTCACTTTTTAGTTACCATCAACTTCATTCTGCTCCTCTCACCAGGTATTAACCACTGCTGTCTGTCTGCAAGTGCTCTGGAGGCCCTTAGCAATGACTGTCACTATGCTAAGGTAGGGAGAAGCTGTCTCACAGCATCTACTCACTGCCTATAGCAGATCCTGGGATCGAAAGGGGAACTGAATGTGAAGGAGAAAGTAAGCAGAAGAATAAGGCTAGGCAACTCAGGGCTAAGCTCAAATGTGTCCTCAGAATAAGAGAGTCTTCAGTCCATTTCAGTGAATCCAAGCAAATGCATTGACCCTCAAGTTTTATTCCAAAAGATGTCACCCAAATCTTTGTTCTCATGGGGTCAAATGATGGCCCAGTGACATCAGGATACCACCAGAGAGTGAAAATAAGAATGAATGAGGAAAAGGTTATTAGGAACACAGTGGGCATGGCAGGTTGGGCTCACAGACCAAGCTGTGAGGGTAGGAATTCTCAGAGACACCAAAGGCTGGAGTACTGGGGCAATAGTTTATTCCAAATGACCTGAAGGTCTGCACAGTGGTTCTATTGTAAATTTTCTGAAGGGTTTTCCTATACTTAATGCAAAATGAAAAAGATATACAAAGAAGCATGAGTCCAACTTCTAAATTTCTTGATCTAATAAAGAAAAATGCTAAATTCTACTAGACTTAATTTCTTTATAACCAGTGTATAAGGCAAGTTTGAAGGTTATATTATTCAGCAAGAGTCCTGAACAACTTTTTACTTGCTCCATTCAAAACTTCCTCTCCAGTTCCATGCCATTGTCATAGAGATGTCCAGACTGCTTTCCATTCCCCTACCCCAAGCTAGGCTCAGTTACAAAGTGGATAGGCAAGTGATTCATGTAGGGATAAATTTCTGGGCTTCAGAGTTAGCCCTCCATTCCCTGCTAGAGTTGCCTGTTGTAGCCAGGAGTTACAAGGAGAACAATTGCAGACAAGACACAGAATTTATAATACTGTTTTATGATGGCCACCCAGAGTTAAACCCAAAAAAGTGCAGGAAAATCTGTCCACAACACTAAAGACCCAGAATATTCAGTTAAGGGCCTGGATCCCACAGCAATGTCCTGCATGAGTCCAGCTGAAGACCTGAAGCCCATGACTATGCCCCCCACAAATCCAACTGGAGGTCTTAGAGTCCACGATAAGGACTCACACCAGTCTATTTTATGGATCTGTGCTGGGAAGGCCAAAGGTCAGAGGTGGAACTAGAAAGTCTAAGCCAGTGGGGTGAAGGAGCTGTGCAGTAGGTTGAGGGTTCTACACTGGAGCCAAGAAGTCACATTCAAAATATGGTGCGGGGCTGCCCTGAAAATTACCACAGTCATCATCAGTGATAGCGAGGTCCCAAGCTCCTCCAACAATGAGAAGAGTCGAGTACATTCCAGGAAGTCAGTGTGACAAGCTTTTCCTGGAGATTAAATAGCACACATCTTCCCCTCAGGAGCCAGGAAGTGATGCTCAGTGTGAGGAGCAGAGCTCCCCCAAAATGAACCGCAGCCACTCTCAGCAACGAGGTCCTGAGCTCCTCCGATGATAATGACTGAATCCACATTGGGGAAGCCAGCATGACAAGCTCCTCCAGGAGAACCAACGGCTCTAAACAGCAACATTTAAGAGAACCCACAATGCTCCACTTTTCTTCTCCACAACTCTTTTTATGCTGGCAGCTGTCTTCAGGTGGGCCATCTACGCTCAGGATCTAATTCAGCTGGTGTTAAGTTGACCACCAGTTTTTAATCCATAACATCGCCCAGCTAGGAGGCTGTGAGTCTCTGCACGGTGGTTCTGCCTGCCATGCCGAGAGAAAAATTCATGGGTCATGGAGTCAAACGAAATCAGAGAAGGAGACAATGACCCAAGGGTTGTGCTGAAGCCATGGAGCCAGCTCCCTTGAAGAGCTTGCACTAGGCTTCCCGGGTATTGACTTAATAATATCCACATTTCAGTTAGCTGAAATCTCAGTCGTTTACAATTGAAAAATAAAATCCTTACTATTTCAGATGCTTATTGCAGAAAGGCAGAAGAGTGTGTAGTCATGAAGGGACTGCAGTTGGGTCACTTAGGGATGAACTGAAGGCCCAAAACTCCTCACAGGTGGTACTCACTTTAGGGAACAGTCATGTTGCTGTTTGGTTCAGTCACTGTTCTTAAAGATGGGTTTGGGACTCAGAAAAACAAAGCTATAAAAATAATCTAAGAAGATATAAACACACTCAAGCTGTGTTCATAGAGGGTGAAGTTCCATTTTAGTCATCACTGTATCATACAACCCAGCTTACCATCTGTCCTGTGCTAGGGTCCCATTAAATGTATGTGTAATCTACTTTGGAAATACTGTGATCAAAGACAGTTAACATAAATCAAATGTTGATATCTGATGGGCAACATCTCAGCCATGCAGTCTGCTTCATTACTTGAGGATGATATATAAATATTTCCTAAGTGGCTACATGATAAATTTTCTTAGTCCAGTCCTTTGAAATAACTTTTCCATCCCCATTTTTGAAAGTATGTGAATAACCGAAACACTATGTATTGACATCTAGTTGTAGTGCTTCCTCCTCCATCTAACTTACTTAAAGTAAAATGTTTATTTACATAATGTAATTTTATTATTTTGAAGAACAAAAAAACACAATGAAAGTAACTGAGGTAACATAAAATATTTGCCCAAGATTATGTATTTTATATACTCAATATAGAATATATATTTTTAAATATTATAAATGCTTTTGCTTAATAATTTACTAAGATTTTTCCTATTCATAATGATCAAAGAGGTAGTGGAGATTGTGAATTCCAGGACAACCTTTTGTTTTCTTGTTCTAAAATAACTTCACAAACTTCCAAGAGGGAAGAGCCATGTAGAAAAGATGTTGATTCCAACAAAGACTAGGCCTTAAAACAATGATTCAACTGATATTCAAATAGATAATGCATGTAAAATAGCATTGTAATTATATGAAGAAGGCTAGCATTTGCTTTTTTAAAAAATATAATTATAAACAAAAGTGTTAAATTTAGTTTTAAAGGAATACTGGAAACCTCATTTTATTGATTTTTTAAAGTTATAGGTGACATGCTCTTAAACAATTGAACACATAGTCTTCTGACTCTTATTTTGTTGATCAAATTTCTGTGATTGTTAAGTGCATGCTGTACAAATCACTTGATGTTTTTAAACTTATAAAAATGAATCCATTAAGAATCAAGGAAAAAAGTGAAGTTTCCTTTGGATGTCATTGTTTCATTCAGCTTTCTATCACTATAACAAGTACCTCAGATAAACCAACTTATAAAGAAAAAAGGTTTACTTTGACTCCACAGTTTTGGAGGCTTCATTTGTGGTCAGGCAGACTGACTGCTTTTAAACTGGGGAGCTTGGTGGGAGTATGTGACATAGCTAAGCCACTCATCTCATGACCAGGATGTGAAGAGAGCAGGAAGAAGGCTGAGGCCTCAGCTCCTCCTTGGAGATCATGCGCCCTGTGACAGGAAAACCTCCTATTAACTCCTACATTTTAAATTCTACCACCTTTTAGTGACACCTAACTGGAGACTAAATCTTTGTTATGAGAACCTGTGGGGGACACTGAACTTTTAAGCTACAGTATTTATTTTCTATATGATGATATCACTAGCAAAGCTATACAATTAACCAATAACTTCTTAGATACATGTGTTCTATTGTGTTGTACAAACTCCTCTCACATATATTCACTGTTTATTTCTCAAATGACCTTGCATAAATGGGGATTGTTTCTGTTTTGGAGATGAAGTAACTGAAGTTAAATGAATAATTAACACATTTCTCTCCTCTCTACAACATAGGGGTATTCAGTGTGCTTTAAATGAACAAATACTAGCATTTAGTGTATATGCAAGAGTAAACTGGGGCTGGAAGTGTAGTTCAGTGGTAAAGTGCTGGCTAACATGCATGACTTTAGCATCCACAGTACTGCAAAAGCAGAGAACTGTAACAAAAATGCAGAATGGGAAAGATGACCGTGTAAGTAAGAATGAATGAAATTCTTTTCTTTTGTAGAATTTACACTCTGAGGGAAAAAGCAGGATGAAATGAATTGACTGAAAATGTTACTGAGAAAGCAAACAGAATTTTGGAGTTGAGCAAAAACCTACTGTTTGAAAGACTTATAAATAGACATTATCACTGAAGGCAGCCTTTACACATAGGTATTGTTTACCTTAATTACAAAAGAAAAGTTATTTTTCCAACATAGAATTTAATCTCATGAAGAGACGAGGTGAGAAGCATGAGTTCTCCAGGGAGATATACATGAGAGACACAGAAGCGACTACACTGAAATACTGAAGTCCTGGCTGGGTTTGTCCTTCACGGAGCAGCTCAAGAAACAATCCAAGAATGGACAGAATGGGAGAAATCAGAACAGAACAGAACAGAACAGAACAGAACAGAACAGAACAGAACACAGCTCCAAATCGCCATCATTAACTGTCTCAACTCAATCATTTTTACATATGCTTTGAGATCCAAGGCTAAGCATTCCAAATCTAGCTTTGCAATACATTGAAAAGCCCCTGGTAACATGCAGGAATATCCAATGTTTTACTAATTTCCATGGTGAGGTTTCATTGACAGCAGGCATACCCTCAAAGAGAGTGTACCATGAGCACTCATAAACAGAACACTAAAGATTTTCATTGAGAAATTTTTTTCCTGATTGGAAGTAAAGGTTTTAGTCTTCTTTGAGATATTCTGTGCTTTTCAGTTTCAGAAAACAAAGGAATTCTCAAGTGTTGCCTGCCTGCTTTGTCTTCATTCCTTAAAATAAATTAATGCACAACCAAGTTCTCATGTTCTCGTTCAAAGGAATCAGTCTTTCCACATACTAAGGAAAGAGGTGTCAACGTTAGAAACGAATGTTTTGAAACCAAAGTCATATGTTTATTTCCATCAGGGATCAGTTAGCTTACCTCTCTTCATAACTGATGTCACTTCACAAAAATTTAGCTAGTCACTTCACAAGAGTTAAAGAGGAACTTGATTCAATAAATATGATTATCACACCTAAAAAAGACAATAAACTAGAAGTCATGCTCACCTAACTCAGTAATGATGCACCAATCACAGACTTACGGAGGAGGTTGGGCAGGGTTGTGACCCTCAGAATTTCATTATGTATTTTTGGGTGAACTAAATCCAGAATCTTACAAAGTAACAAATATCTTTCTGGTCATAGGCACAGGCATCTCAATCTCAAATTTACAAAACTACAATTATTTCCTTCCCAGCATCTCAGATCTAATCCTACTCTTTAAATTTCCCGATTGGCTGATGAGAACCACCATCACTCAAACCCTATTGACTCATTAGGAATCTAAGGATTTTCCTTGCCTTTTTGTATAATGAATAACAGCATAAAAATAGCCTCCTGCAAGCATTTGATACATCCCTTAGACTCACTTCTCTTCCTTGTTCTTAGTTCTGGTGCTTTCTAGTTTTGGTTTGAAAAATTGAAACAAATACTTTACTGGGCCTCTGCCCCTCTAGACTCATCACTCTCTCTTTCCAGGTTGACATTGTGATCTTTCCTCCATGGACCGTCAGAGTCCAGTCTGAAAGATGCAGCGCTGACCTTCAGGCTCAGCATCTTCCAACATTCTGCCAGGTCTTCCAGGATACAATTCAAACTTCTTTTCTGTCTTCTAGCTGCTTCATACTCCACATCAAAACCTGTTCGTTACCTCATTCTTCTCTACCCATTCTTTGCATATGTTCTTTGCTATTGCCTTTCTTCTCTGAGGAAAGCCCTCTTCTCCCTGGGCCACCTGAAAACCACTACCACCACAAGTGTCAGTCTAGATATCTCTTCATGTGTAAGACTTTCTGCAACTCAATAGGTGAACTGCATTTCCCCCAGGGTCTTCCTACATCTTGTAAAACACCTGTATCTTGTTGCAATCATTTCTTCTATTTCTTTGCACCACATTCTAAAACCGATGAAAAGAGGGATTACCACTCAAACCAATGCCCCTGTATTTGGAATAGTGAATGATGCACAGGGACAATTATCACACACAAAGTATGAATTTTAAGTAGAAAATCTTTGGTCTGTGGTTTCTAGTCTCTGAGTGATAACAGGAAACCTCATGCTGAAGATCTGGTAAACACGATTTTCTACCTTGCTGTAATTTTTGATCTCCAAAATCTAAACCATTACCTAGTTATAACTTAAGGAAGCTCACCTATGCTCTCTGGTTTCTGGGAGCTTATTCTGTTATCCTGAATATCTAAATATTTCTATCTGAGCCTATAAAAGGATCATAAAAACATATCCCTTGATGTATTAAGTCATTTCTGGGTACATTTGTGCAGCATAAAGAGTTCAGCAAATTTTTCCTCATAGAAAGTCAGTCCAAAGTTACCTCAGCCTTGAAAATTACTGCTTGTAGTCCAAGCATCACCATGCACCCCTCTTCATGACCTTAGATACTGGTTTTTGCAGTCTTCACTTGTGAAGCCTCCCAGGTTTCCACCAGCACATGTGACTTGTTGCCCTTTACTGTACTGGGATTCTTGTGGCGCTTTATTATCCATTATATTACTTCACAGGATGGGCCAGATACCTACATAATTAGGATAAAAGAAACTCTAAATGTTGCACTCAAGGGCACAGCTTGGGCAGTGTCACCTGATCTGATCAGGATATTGTAAGCTGGGAGATGACAATTAATGGTCTACAAAGTGCTGGAGCTTCATCAGTTTTAACTGAATACCAGCCACCCTGATTCCCTTTGAAGGATAAGAAAAAATAAGGTTTAATTCTGCATCATTTAGGTAGATTTATTGTAATTATCTACTCTCAGACATTTATGTCTCTGCTTCCTCTCCTATGAAAGGAACACGGCATTATAGCTATTTTTTCCCAAAGTAATTTTGTAACCATTATTGCAGTGGTTTTGTTCTATTCCCACCTAACTTTTAAAATGTTCACAAATTCCCTTTATTACATTGTACCGACATTCATTTCTTTGTCTGCTGACCAGTTCTCTTCTCCCACTTCAAAAGCAAAACCATACACCCAGATATACCTTGTATTTAGTTCATGGTCATAATTAGAATTTTCCTTCACCAGGGTAACAGCTGTGAAGAGCAAAATTCCCTATAATTTAGGATCTGGAAACTAAGAATAAGAGGCCTTTCTCCAAGTTTCTCATCTCTGATATACCTAGGTGCCAGTAACCTTTGATGTGGGAAGTCATTCAACCATTCTTGCTTTTCCCCTTTTGTCTCAATATTTTCCCTTGAATTAGGTTTATGTATTTATCTTAATAAATGTTCCTAAGAGCAGTGACTCCAAGTCTCTGTGCACTAGGCATTTCCTAGTATAGTCAGCCTTCATTTTTGCTGGCACTGCATCCACAGATTCTAACAACTGTGAATTGAGAATATTTTGACAGAAGTTACATCTGTACTGTACACACACAGATGTAACTTCTTTTTCTTGCATGATTACCTAAGCAACAAACTGCCTATTTACAAAAATATTTACCTTCTCGTTAGATATCATAACTCATCCAGAGATTAAAGAATGTGCAAGATATGCACAGGTTACACATAAACACTGCACTATTTTATGTGAGACATGAGGATATGTGGATTTAGGTGTCAGTTGGAGGTTACGGAACCAAGTCCTCTAGGATTCTGAGATACAATGAAAAATAATCAGTAAAGAGCACTGTACCTAAGTACCTAAA
This sequence comes from Dasyprocta punctata, assembly GCA_004363535.1. Classification (NCBI taxonomy): domain Eukaryota; kingdom Metazoa; phylum Chordata; class Mammalia; order Rodentia; family Dasyproctidae; genus Dasyprocta; species Dasyprocta punctata. Next base: position 49,008 of record RJWM01008686.1, read on the forward strand.
TCTGAGTGTTGACCTTGCCTCAAAATGGCATTTGTCCCTCAGCATCCATTCCAAAACATAAAGGTGCAAGCCTGCTGTTTTTTATCATTTTAATTTTTCTCAGGCCTCATGCATCATGGTATCTGAATTACAAACAGGCACAAAATAAAAGCAATTTAAGTAACCTGGAACATGCCATGTTCCTGAATTGTATATTATTTCAGGTAATTTGTTTTTATAGTATATTATTTCAGGCAATTTGTTGTTATTGTATAATATTTCAGGTAATTTGTTTTTAAAATGATGTGTTTTGAGACCTGAGTATCTAAGATGATCTGGAAATATAAAGAGGTAACAAAACTCTAGACCTTTGGCCAAAAGGAGCAATGAGCAGAAACTTATTTTCATAGATGTGACTATATCACAGAAAGTTAAAAATTCAAAATACTACTGAAGCAAGAGCAACCGTGGAACACAAGGGCACAGAACATGATACTCTACTACACATAATTAGTAGTCTTGACAAAGATAGTCACAATGATAAAATTCAGATAGTCTGAGTTAATTGATAGTATCTTCAGAAAAATAAAATTTGAACTTCAATTCATACTCCCCTTAAATTGTTTGTGGAGTGAAAGATAATTACAAAAATATAACCCATAAACAATTAAAGAAACAGGGAGCATAAATAAATGTAAAGAGAACTTTTCTAAGCAAAAGGGAAATAAAAAATGCACCATATAAAGAAAGATCAGACCTAAAAGGAACTATTAAAACTTCGATGAGACTAGAATCTTGATAAATTTTATATGCAAGAGTTTGAAAACAAACTCACTAAAGTGTTAATAGTCTTGATACACTGTATGTTAACGTGAACAAGAGACAACTAATCTAGATGAGTAAAAATGGGAAAGAGCTTGGAAAAGGAACCTTGGAATAAAAATGCCATAAAACTACTTTGAAGATAACAATACAAAATATATTGACCACTGTCAATTTCCTCTTATCTATGGTTTATATTTTTATAATTATCATTGTTTTTATTGTTTTTCCTACTTAAATAAAAAAATTCAATTCCTGTTGCAACTTCTCCATCAAGTGAATGTAAAACAATTTATAAAATATGTTTGCCTTTGAAGTGTGAAAACATTTCCTGTGTTTAGGTGTCTACAGTGATATGGGATCTGGGTTAGCCTTCTACTACCTCTGCAACAAATTATCACAAACTTACTGGCTAAAAGGAGTGGAAATTTATCCTCTGACAATTTTTGAGGACAGAAATCTAAACCAGTGTAATGACTACAAATTTATGTAATTTTTGAGTGACTACTTAAAATTTTACATTTCATACTTTTGTAAATTTTGGATAATATTTTTTTGTTTTGCTAGGGGAGCAACCTTTGCATTTTTTCCTTTAATTGTTCATTTCATCTAATTTTAACTTTTTGGTATTAAAAATTTGTAATAGTTTTTGTTTATAAAAACTAGTTTTATTTTATTTTATTATTTATGTGTGTGTGTGTGTGTGTGGTGCTGTGGTTCAAATCCAGGGTCTTGTGCATGTAAGGCAAGAGTTCTACCACTGAGACACATCCCTAGCCCTGGAAAAACTAATTTTAGAATAGTTTCATATTTACAGGAGAATTAAAAATGTACAACAAAGAGTTCCAATAAATCCTATATCTTGTTTCCCTTATAAATATCTGAGATTAGTGTGCCATATTTGTCACAGTTGATCAATCCATATTGATACATTAGTAAGAACTGCAGTCCATAATTTACTTGTATTTTCTTAATTTTCACTTTAATTTTTTTTTCCATTCCAGGTCCCATCCCAGATTCTGCATCACATTTACTCATGATGCCTCCTTAGACTCCTGTTCACTGTGCCAGTTGCTTGGATTTTGCTTGTTTTTGGTGAATATGGGCGAATTACTGATCAGACATTTTCAGCACATCAGATAATTTTGAAGTTTGATGTTTTTCTCATGATTAAGCTTGGCAATGAGTATTTGGAGGGAAGACTACCAAGTTACGGCGCCATTATCCAATCGTACTAAGGATGCATGCCATCGAGAAGAATCATTACTGTTGATGTTGACCTTGATCGCTGACCAAAGTAGTACTGGTCAGGTTCTCCACTGTACAGTAACTGCCTGGCCCCTCACTTCGTCTTCCTCTCTCCCTCTCTTTCTTTAAAAGTCACCACGGACAGCTCACACTTCAGAGATGGGAAGTTAGAGTCCACCTTGTCAAGTAGTGAGTATCTACATAGATCACTTAGGATTCTTTTGCAAGGTCCATTTATGTCTTCTACTTATTTATTTATTCCATTATTTACATCAGTATGGATGTATATATTTCTATTTCATACTTTATGTTATAATCCAATACTGTTTTTAATATTGCGGCTCAACATTTTTCAGCTTTGCCAACTGGGAACATTTTTGTTCATTTGCACATTTCCTTTGTCTCCAGGTATTGTGAGATGCTCCGAACTTGTTTTTTTAATTCCTTATCTTAGATTCGGCTAGTTCTATATTGTTCTTTAAATTCAAGAATGATACTAGCAACCAAGATCTACAAACTGGGTATACTCGTTGTTATTGGGACAGATAATATATTTTGTAATTGTAATTTTCCACTTCAATTAACACTTACCTTCTTCAATTAGAAGGATTTAAAACAATACATTTAAATGTATCATCTTATATTCACCAAATTAATAAGTGTAAAAGAAATTTTAAGTATCTTTCTTTAAAAATGTATTTATTAATTGGCAGCATTTAGACATATGAAAAATTAAAATTTAAAATTGCAATAAAACTCTTGAGACTATGAATATAATGATATCTTATTATTTTTTTATTTTCTTATTTTTTTCTAATATACAAATATTTCATTATGTTCCTTTTATAATTGAAACAAAAAGTTCAAATAAATTGTGCTGTGTCTAGCATTATTAAAATTGTACTACTCAATGAATATCATTTGAAAACTTTTCTAAAAGCAAGATACAGTTTTTACGGATGTTATGGAAAAATGCTGTCTAATATTTAATGCTACTATCAGCAACTTCAATTTAGCAGATAAATAATTTACTTGACTAACTATAAAAAAGCAAAATGTGTCAAAAATTAAACACAAAGAAGAATGTAATTAAAGTTTAATTTTATTTTTGATGGCAGCATTACTAATCCTGATTAGCATATCAAAGAAATTTCTTGGAGAAAGTGGTATTTATTCTGTTATTAAAGACTAAATAAGATTTTGACAGAGTAAAGGCATTTCAAAAGAGTATAAAAATTAATGGAGGCCGGTGTGGTGGTGCATATTTGCAAACTCAGCGCTCAGGAAGCGTGGGGGTAGGGAGGATTGCTGTGAGTTCAAAGCCAGCCTGGGCTACATAGTGAGACCCTGTCTCAAAAAACAAAAATAAAAATAAATATAATTTTAAAAATGAATGAATAAATAAAAATAATGGGTATAAAGGAGAGGAACAGAAATGTGTCCATTTTGACAAAGCTTTAAGTAGGAAAGTTTTGTAGAAGTTCAGAGTTTGAAAGCTTGATTTAGAAAAGATCCTCTTGAAGTTTTGCTTTTCAAATTTCTCTGTTAGTTAATAAAGATGAAAATGAGAGGAAGTTATGAAATATTGATCATGGCTCAGTTATTCATGCCTATTTGTTTTTGCATACTGTTTTAGATTTTGTGTTCATTTTGTTGCTGTTGCAATTGTTTTGTTTTGTTTTGTTTTGTTTTGTTTTGTGGTACCAGGAATCACATTCAGGCCTCACACAATCTAGGCAAGACTTCTATCACTGTGCTACACCATTGAACTGGAATCTAAGTTCTTTATTATGTTTTTAACCTCTTTATTATTTTTTATGCATGAGCTCATTCATCTTTACAACCTCTGAGATAAGTACCGTTGTCATGTCTGGTTTTCAGTAGATGAAAGCAAGGTACTGAGAGGTGAAATAATACTACTGGCCAGGGCAGTTGGAAGGAAAGGGGTAAACATCTTCAACATAACCAAATTTATGTTCTCAATGAAATGTTTCTGATGCCTTTAATCCTAGTAGAATTGATAGCAATAAGAAAAATATTGTTGCAATGAAAAACAGTAAAAGCATTGCTTAACTGGCAGCACCATGTACAACACTGGAAAACTGGTCATTAACAGAGCTGATAATTTTAGATCTTGAACGTAATCATGCTCTTGTTGGTAAAAGGAATCGATTAGAAATGAAAGAGGGAATAGAAAAGAAATGGAAGAGACCAGGGACACTCAATGACTGAATAGAAGACAGTAATAACTGTGAGGTTTACAAAACACTAACTATATATCAGACATATTATTGATTTATCTTTCATTAGCATTTCCACCTTAACAGAAAAGTTTTATCACTTCTTTTTTCCTATTTTTTTTTGAATAATGACAGTTGTACCCATTAAATAATGACAGTTGTAGAGAGAGATATTTTTGACCTTCACTTTCAGGTAAAACCACACTTCCCAACTCACTCTATATAGTAGCTTCTAATCATAGGATGAAAAATTATATGGAACAAATTTGAATTTCCCACTAAGTTTGAACAAACTTAAAAGCTCTACTGGAAACTCCTTGACTGAGAGGAAGAGAGTACACTTGTTTTGTGATACTGCAGTGTGTTATGTGCATGCTCTGTTTTTATCTCTTTCAAAGTGCTCCTTTGTTTATTCTTCATTTTTCCCTAAAAGTGATTTTTATGCTCTTCACTTTTAAGTGCAGTGTTATTGTAAAATAACCATAATCTCCCAAACAACTGAAAATTTGATTTTAAAAAAAAGCTGAAAGAAAAATAACAAGTATTGCAATTCTTCATTCTATAGGTTATATGCAAAATTTTTATTTATTTTCAAATTGTATTTTATTCCTTACATCATGTGTTTTGATTGTTCAGCTCATATATTTTTCATTTTACACAAAGCATTTTAAAGCCAAGGTTAGACTAGATTGCATCATAATTTATTTTGTTAAAATACTAAATTAAGAAAAGTACTTTTGTGGTTTTTATTTACTGACCAAGTATTAGGTACAAATAAAAGCCATTAGGGAAAATATGGATATATATTGTCTTTATTTCTTCTAACATCTCCTGTGGTAGGTTCGTGAGGTACAAAGCTTAACCTTCATGTCTAGTATTAAGAGCTGTTGCTCCTCCTTCTCAAGAGGCTTGATGAATGGACCAGTTAATCTTCACTATCAGCTTGACTAGAATGTGAGACTCCAGGTGAGGTGACTGGATCATGGGCATGCTATACTCATCAATGGATTATTTCAGTAGTGTTCATAGCTGTATGTACTGTTAGAGGTGGGGCCCAGGTAGAAGTGGGTCACTGAAGACATTCCTCAAAGGGATTTTATCTCTTGCTGGCATTACTCCTCCATGTTCTTCCTGTCCAACATGAACTGAGCAGCTTTGTTCCTCCATACACTTCCACCATAATGTACTTGCCTTGAAGACACACTACCATGGACTAACACCTATGAAACAGTGAGCCAAATTAAAAGTCTTCCTTTCAGTTGCAGTTGTCAAGCCCTTTGTTCTGTTACAAGAAAGCTCAGCAACACCATGAATTTACATGCACAGGTTGTTTGACAGTGAGGATTGGGAGAGAGAGAGAGGGGTGAGGAGTCACTCTAGGACTGAAATATGGAGACATTTCTTCAAGATCCTTTATGGACTCCATAAGGTCTATGTTGGCTCCTCTCCTGGTGTGGTCCTTAATGACTGGACCTCAGCTCAGGCACACCATACCCTACATTCTTCCTGGTGCACTTGGAAAAGCTCCTTGGATGAAAGAGGGAGGACACTTAGCCTCACCTGCTCTCTGGGACACCCACAGAGATGTCATTCACAAGGTATAACCTAGAAAATGATGTGCAGTATTTGTCAACTCCTCATTGTGAGGTCCATAAAGGCAGAGGCTTTGTCTTCTTTTGTTCGTCTGGAAATTTGGAGTGTCTAGCATGGCAGTAAGTGTTTAGTTAAAACAACAACAAAACTGCTTACCAGCCACTGAGTACCATCTAGAACTATGAAGTACCACGTTGAATTTCCTGTTCAGAAAGACTTGACTCCCTCAGAACTTCCTTCCACAGAGGACTTCTATTTTCTAATCTAAGGAGATGAGAACAGATATTGGCTTAAACTCTTCAAATCCACTTAAAACTATTTTCTATCTTACACCTGGATGGTAGCTGCCATAGTTTGGATGTTGACTATCTCTGAAACGGTTCAGATGCTAAAGGCTGAGTCTCCAGCCAGGTGTTATCAGAAGTGGCAGAACCTTCAGAAGTGGGAGATAGGAAGACACTAGATGCTTTGTCTTTCCTTTTTTGATCATGAGGTGAGCTGTTATTTTCTTCTTCCACAATTTACTGCCTGAGAGCTCAAGGCAATCTGGCCAACAATCACGAACAGAACTTCTAAAATTATGACCAAAAATAAATTATTTTTTAATAATCTCAGGTATTTTGTAATAGTGTAGGATAGCTTATCTCTAATGGTACCTATCAAGGTACCATTAGAAATTAGAAGTAAAAAATATGACATTTTCATTCTGACCTTCTACGGCAACCACTTTCCCCAGTATAAATCACACTTTATCCGGGACTCTGAGAGAGGAGGGAGAGTAAAAATAATTATCCCAATATATTATCTCTTTCACGGAAGATGAAACTAAGACACAGAATGATTGAGTGACTAGCCAGAGACCACAGAGCTTAGAAATGTCTAGAGTGAATCTGAAATGCCTTGGATGGTTCTACTAAGTATCTGTTTCTAGACCTCTGAGTAGGAAGGTGCTGCCTCTCCTATTCTTTACTTACTAAAAATAAGGAACTTTCAGCTCAATTATTTTCTTCCAAAGGTATTTACCGGATTCTCTTAAGCAATCATTCTCAATCAGCGGTGACCTTGGTAATATCTATGGACACTTTTTATTGTTCATAAGGTGGTAAAAGAGGATGGAATGTTTGGCTAGCAGTCAGGACAGAGCCCAGAAAAGCAGCTAAATAACCTAAAATGCACAGAACAGCCCCAGAGCAAAGATCACACGACTTCAAAGGTCAAACTGTGCTGAAGTTGAAAAATTTCACTCTAAGCAGTGCCAGATCCCCCTGCTGTGCGGTATGAGACCATCCAGTACAGTCCTTTCATAGAGCTTATCACAGTTCATAATTTTACATTTATTATTATAAACATACACTTGTGCTAGTCAGCTTTCTATTACTGTAACAAAATACTTGAGATGATCAACTTAGGAAGGAGAAAGTTTTAATTTTGCTCATAGCTTTGGAAATGTCCATCCATGGTCAGTTGGGCTTATTGCTTTTGGATCTGTGACAAGTGAATACATCATGGCATTGAGTATGTGGCAGACAACCTGCTCATCTCATGGCCAGCATGCAAAAGATAGGAAGAACATGTGTTTGTCACACCATCTTCTCCAAGGGCAAGCTTCCAATGAATGCAATAATGCATGTCTACTGAAAACATTCCATGTGACATCAGTACTCTTATATAGCTCATGTTTGCCATATTATTTCCTGCATCTTTTTCTCCCATGTTTGAGTTAATCCCCTGCTGTTTTGCTCATCATGGTCCTAGAAGCAATAGGCTTTCTCACACATACATCACAGAACGGAGTCTCCATGTTGTATTACAGTGCAGTATGTCACACCATCTAGACTTGTGTCAACACCCTGTATGATGCTCACATAACAATGAAATTGCCTTTTAATGCATTTCACAGAATACATTGCTGTCACCAAACAAAGCAGGAAGATTGCTACATCCTCAAAATTTTCCTGCTACCTCACCATTCCCTCTAGATGGAATTTTGTTAGAGGTATCATATAATTTATCATCCAAACCAGGACTGCTTTACAGACATAAACAGACTATCTTATCTGAATCATAGGAAATTGTTCAACAGAATCATAGTGCTGCAAGCTCCATTGCAGCATATTACGATTAATTTCAAAATAAAAAAAGGAAGTGATGAGTGCAATCTACTCTCAAATTTTGTGCTGAAGGAACAAAATGAATAAAGTGAGCCTGAAAGGAAAAGTTACATAGATAGGTGAATATATGGGGTGCAGAAGCCTTAGTGCTTTATTTCCTAGTGAGAGAGTTCCCATTAGAAAAGCAGACATCGTGAATGTATGAACCAGTAGACGCAGCAAGATCCAGAGGATGCTGAATGGATTTGAGACTGAAGAGACTTCCGGACCTTCTTCAGAGACAAACAGGGATAGTACAGTGGCTTTCTGTCAAATACTTCCTATCATACTGAAGTAGGAGACCATAGTGTCTGAAAGAGGTAAAGTGGCAGTTTTAGTGCACCAACTGGTATTTTAATATGCTGCAGTAGAAAATACTCAAAGATAGGTAGATAAATGTGAATAACCCAGTAGTTTTTTAAAAGTCTCTAAATAAAGGAAAATTGAAATCATGAGGAAATCAGTCAGCTAAGTTATGGGTTTTCTTGTTGATCACTGGTGTTTTACCAAGTCCACGCATTTAAACTACTCAGTTTACAACGCTCCACAAGCAGGCAATCAAAGAGTAAGAATAACCAAAGCGATGTTTGGGTGTGTTCCACCTGCGTCACAGCCTCTGCCAGGGGCTCATTTCTGTGATCACTCTGCACACACAGCTTTTGCTAACGGTTCTCAGTGCTGTGCCTGACTCCTTCCAAGGTTTCATCTGCTGTCTACCACTTTGCTTCTTCCTTCCCTAGACAAATTTAAAGGGAGTTAAAGCATCGTGAAACCACTAACATAGCTAATGAGCATATCCAGATTAGAGAGTGAACATAGAGCTAATCTTAAACTAGGATATGGAAGGAATGACAGAAAAAGCTCCAGTGATTATGAGGAGGTGGGGATGTTCAAGACTGATAGACTGTAAATGCCTTTCCACAATGATCACCTCTAAGGCATGGTCATTACTATTAAGAAAAGGTTAGAGTTGTTAAAACTGTGTTTTCAAAGGACTCCAAAACTGGGGTTACTAGATAATCAAAAGAGATTTCAAGAATTTTCAGAGAAGTAGAAGGCAAAACAATGGTTTCCAAAGACTGGGAAAGATATGGAAGAGAGACATATGGAAAGGTGGCAGTTAATGGGTATGGGGCAATGTTGGACAGGAAGAACTGGTATTAAGTCTGAGTGAAATACATGCCAACTATCACAGCCTAATCATTATATATTGTATGAATACATTGAAATTGTAGTTCATAAATACGTAGTTCATAAATACATATGCCTATTATATAAATTAGAAACAAAAATGTTTTTGAAAGAAGAAAAGACACAAAAAGATTTATGAGTTCCTAACAATAATTTTTGTAGAACTTCTTAAATTGTTATTAAAAAATGTCCAAACTCATACACATAATGTAATTAAGGCAAAGGGAGAAAGAGAAAAATATGGGAGAGGGGTGGAGAATTAGTATAGAGCAAAGAAAAATCAGTATCACAACTTTTTCAAATTTGATAGCCTCTCCTTGTTCTGTCTATTCTCACAATATTTGCCATGTGTTGGGATCTATGTCTGAATTTACAAGACTGATCATTTTGTAATCCATGGGTCAAGTGATGAAAAATATTGTAAGGGAAGAAAACAAAAAAGCAAGAGAAGAGTATGAAATGTTCAGTTTGTTTGTTCAAAACAGGTGAAATTCTTGTAAGTTTAATAGGCTTTTGGGGGGTTTTCCTGTGCAATTGACAGATGACAGGTAGTTTAGTCCTTCTCAGATAAAGACAGAAAAGTAAATGGCTTTCATCAAGTGAGAATGGTCACTAATGAGTCTCTGTTCTTTTATCTCTAACCAGATCAGAAATTTATCATGGTGTTCTGGAACTAGTCTTGGTTGCAGCTCTAGAGTGAAAACATGTCCCTCTGTCTCCCACTCACCACCGATTCCCTTAATGTCTGGAATCGCCAACCACCCAGTATAGCCAGAAGCCAAATGCCAGAGAAACTCTTACTATCTCGCATGAGTGGAAAGAAAAGTGGTGGGGTTCATAGTTGTGTTCCTTTCCATTTACTTTCTTTTTATTTTCTCTTACATGTGATTTCCCTTGATTTCCAGTGTGTGTAAACTATTGTACAAATTTGATTCTGTCATCTACATAGCATGAACGTATGACCATGTTCCAAGGGTATCATTTACTTGTTTTTTGTTTTTGTTTTTGTTTTGCCATGCATTCAGATGAAGGACTCCAGAAAACCTGGGCATGCACAGAAACTCTGTTCTTTCTTCCTTCCTTCCTTTTTTTTTTTTTTTTTTGAGAGGCGGTGTTATGAATTAAAAACTGGTGGCCAACTTAACACCAGGTGAATTGAATCAGCATGGTGTTGAGTGTAGATGGCCTACCTGAGGAAAGGGGCCAACATAAAAAAGAGACATGGAGAGGAAGAACGTCGCATTGTGGGTTCTCGTAAGTGTTGTTATTTGAAGCTGTTGGTTCTCCTGGAGGAGACTGTCATGTTGGCTTCCTGATATGTACTCGACTTTTCTCATTGTTGGAAGAGCTCAGGACCTCATTGTCACTGAGGAAGGCTGTAGTCCTTATTTTGAGCATTGCTTCTTGGCTCCAGTGCAGAACCCTCAACATACTGACACAGATCCTTCATCCCACTGGCACAGACTTTCTAGTTTCCACCGCTGACCTTGGGGACTCCCCACTGTGGACCCATGAGACAGACTTGTATGAGTCATTGTTGTGGGCTCTTGATCTCCAGTTGCATTCATGGGAATCATTGTCATGGGCTCTAGGTCTTCAGCTAAATTCATGCAGGACATTGCTATGGGATCCAAGTCCTCAGCTGGATTTTCTATGTCTTTAGTGCTGTGTATAGATTTCCTGCACTTTCTTGTATTTAACTCTGGGTGATCATCATAAAATAATATTATAAGTTCTGTGACCTGTATGTAATTGTTCTCCTTGCAACCCCTGACTACAACAGTGGGGAGGTAAACAAGTCCAAATGAGCCAAAATGTGGAACTCAATCCTCTGAAGATCTCCCAGGTACCTCACAAAGGTTTCTGTGCAATAAATCCCCTGCATGTGAACATTACTGTGGGTCTCCTTCATGTGTAAACAGTTGATCAGATCATTATACAATTACTCATATAACATATCAGTTACTCTCATCAGTATACAATTGCAGTTTCACATCTACGCAGCTGCTGCCTTATCAACATAAATGTCTTTATTCCTTTGTGGTAAATATGCAGTTACTCACACTATACTGATTTGCAGAGTTTGGAAATGTGAAATTAAACAGGTCTCAAATCATATCATGAATTCAGTCTTTGAAGTATTCAATCATTGTCCTAACAGCTTCTTGCTGGCCATTTCTTTTGAAATAACACTATTCTTAACTAATAAATCTTCAGATACTTATTTCAGGACATGTAAAATGATCGTATGAAGAAATTAAAAGTCACTTTTAGTGACATCATGAAAATATTATAAAAGCAAACAGTTCACTATAAAAGACTATTTTGCATAATTTTAAAAATTTCACATTTTGCCATCACATTTTCTTAGATACTTAATAAATGACACTCCATTTAATCATGTTCTTCAGTTGGGCATTTATACTATTCACTAAATGCTTTTCTGTATTTTAGCATATATTTGACATATATATTAGCAATGAAACTAGTGGATCGAATGGTATAAATATCTTCAACTTTCAATATAAATTCAGTTCAGGGTCAGTGTACAAGAATTTGTATTTCCTTTCACTCTCATAGCATGTTACATGTTGGTAGCATTTTACATGTCTATGGTTTGCTAGATAAGAAAATGTTTCTTTTTACACTGATTTGCAAACATGTTTTTACTAGAGTTGAATGTTCTATATTGACTATTTTTAATTTCAATTCATGAATTGTGTGTTCTATACCCACTATAATTGGATTTAATCTATTCCTTAATATATTGCAGAACATCTTACATTTAATGGTTTAGGTTCCTTATTACATTGCAGAACATCTTATTTTTAATGGTTTAGTAATATTCTCTCCATTTTTTGGCCTTCTTCACATTATTTATGTATTTATAATATTTAGAAGACTCTCGCTTTACAGATAACAAAATATAAGGAAATTTTATTTAGAGTTTTTCACTTTCTCTTGCAATCTCTGCAAAAATTACATCAACATTTCCAATATTTTCTTCTAGGTGTTCTAGTTTTTCAAATTTTTCATCTAGTTTTATGGTCTATCTCAAAAATGCCCAAATCATTCTTGTTATGGTTTACTGCTCAAGTGGTCTCACACAAAATGGACTTGTACAACGTATAGTCCAAAAACAAAACAAAAACAAAGCAAAATTCATTTTTTTGATAACAAAAAATCTAGGGTTATTAAAATTTATTATTTTAACATTGCCAACAAAACATTTCAAAAGTATAAAAGACATTCTTGAAAAAAATGGAGTTCACTAAAAGTGTGCACAAAGTAATAAGAGATATTATTAATGGAAAACATTTCAATTGGAACAATACTTACACCATTCTTCCTTTAATAATAATTGTGTTAGTTAGGGATTGTCTATTGGCCACCTTATCAGAGTCAGACTTGTCTAAATTGCTATTGCGGCTTCAGAGTACATGTCCATTTACATTAAGAACATGTGTTGTCCACATAGCTAAAAAAGAACAATTTAATCTTCATCTATTTAGCAATTTCTTGTCAGTGTCACTTCCAACCCTGCTGACCTCGAAGTAGAATCTTTCATACTTTAAACACATTACAGTTTGCTAATAATATGTGTTATTAGACAGTTGATTCTGAATTCTGTATATTCTAAATAAGGTTAGATCTTTATTGACTTTTTTCCTCATTTGGGATGAATGATCAATTTTGTAGGATATTCCAAACATCTCAGTTCCCATAGACATTTTGAATAATCTTTGACATTTATGAAAATATGCTTCTTAAGTGGACTATATGACACCTATGGTTCACTGTCTAATTAGTTTAAATTAAGTGGATATATAATGAATTTTTTCTCTAAATGAAAAGAAACCTTATATTTCTAAGTAATTCAAGTATTCACATATTAATTTGTATAAATCATACTATTTCTTTATTTAAAATTATTTCCTATATTACTTACACATAAATTGATATGCCATTTTCAAAGTTTTGAAGAATGTGTCGTGCTCGATAATTTCCCCTATTTTGCTGATTCCTGTAGCATTTATTTTGGAGTTCGAATTTCTCTCTTATTCACTTATCATAATTCTGGCTTTGTCTAATTTGAAAATTCTAAATGAATTTTATCAAAAGTTAACTGTCAGTGAGGCATAGCAATGAAAGGAATAGGTGATCTTTGCTAAAAAATTTTAAATACAAAAATGACTTATATTTGTTGTTTATTGGGTTCATTTATTATCAAGGCAAGTGCCTCAAATTAATCAATATTAATTATTTCTACAAGGAAGGGTGTAAATCTATATTGAGATTTTTAGGATATTTCATGGATCTTAATTAAGAATCTGTTTGCACTTTTATGTATTATTTAAGGAATACACAAGAAGCATAGCATTTGCTTAAAAAATTGAGGAAAATGCCCTTTGAAAAATAACTGGATCATGATTGAAGACAAATTTAAGAAAGCACTAAAAAATTAGGTGTCATAGTATCACTATTAAAAAACATTAAAACTTGTACAACCAATTTTCCTGTCAGAAGTATATCATCAAAGCTATGGAATACACTAGAAAACCCTTAATTCCTGCTTTACAGTTTTACTTCTTATTAATCTGTTTGGCATATCCATTTTATCCTGAGTGGGAAATTCCATGGGCGTTTGGGAAGCAGAGGGCAGGGATGCTGTGGGATTTTCTACAATTTACAAGAAAATCTCACACAAAGTATTTTCTGGCCCAAAATGTCAACCATACTGAGACTGAGAAATCATGCATTGCATAGAGTACAGGAAATGTCAGAAGCACACAAAGGAAAGGATAGGAAGTAGAAAACCGTTAACTGTGATGGAAAGAGTGAAAACGAGTGGGGACAAACATGGAAATGACAAGGATATGACTCAACAGTTGCCCATGGTGCAGTCACCCGATGTCGGTTCCTAGTCACTCTTGCCCTGAAAGTTTCCTGGTGCTGAGACTGTCACCAAATTCCTTGGCTACTCTTTCTCCACAATTGCCTACTCTGCAGCTTCCATTCATATGGCACGTCTCACAAGCAGAAGCTAAGAAGTATTATGTGAGATGTGCTAGAAAAATACGGTGAATGTCTAAATTTAAAACATTGTCCTAGTAAAAAAACCACAGTGTATTAATCCTCCTCAACATATTCCCCCTCACTTGAAACACATTTGGCCTCTCGTTTTTGCGTGTCTTCCTGGCTGCCTCAGTGCCTTGAACAGATTCAAAACATTAATGTTTCATGGTCATCTTGATTTTAGGATAGAACCAGAAGTCATACAGTGGCTGCCAGATCTGAAGAATAAAACAGATAAGAACAAGCCTGTCTTTCCATTGGATGGCACTAGGTAGTGGCATTCACCTTATTGTTTTATCGTATCTCATGAAGACACTCATGAAAGAGGACTTCCAGAACTCCTTCCAAAAAGTGGCAAGAAAGATGGAATAGGTGTGCTCAAAGCAAGGAGGAATACTTTGAAGGAGGTTAATGACAATGTGTCTTTTACATGTGCAAAAATTTCCCCCATTCACTGTATATTTTGATCAGTCCTCATATGCCAGCCTCAAAGGCTCTCCACCACAAACATCCCAAACTCCGGAATGCTCTTTCACACTCAGTGGTGTCTGAAGATGTGGGTCATGCTTGGGACTGTCTCTGTTTGCTTCTTTCTCTCCCTTTACTGAGGAAGAGTTTTCTTCTGATTGTTGCTGAAGGAACCACCTTTTTTTTCTTTTCTGAAATTACCTAACCACAGAGGCAAGGCATTTGCAGTCACATCTTCCGTGATTTATTCTCCTCAACCATTCACAAGAGTTGCTGCTTTTTCATACTCCTCTACTTAAAAGACAGAAAACAATGATCACTTCATCCTCCACCACTCTACCTGCCAGGTACGTGCTCTTCTACCTCACAGTCATTGCCTATTTTCTATCACTTTCCTATGGTGTTATGGATTGAAAACTGGTGGTCAACTTAACACCAGCTGAATTAAATTGGCATGGTGCTGAGTGTAGATGGCCCACCTGAGGAACGTTGCCAGCTTAAATAGAGACATACAGAGGAAGAGGAAGGCATTGTGGGTTCTCCTAAGTGTTGCTGTTTCAAACCATTGGTTCTCCTGGAGGAGCTTGTCATGCTGGCTTCCCCAATATGGGTTTGATCATTATCATCAGAGGAGCTCGGGACCTCATTGCTGAGAGTGCTGTGGCTCACTTTGGGGGAGCTCTGCTCCTCACATTGAGCATTGCTTCCTGGCTCCAGAGGGGAAGATGTGTGCTGCTTAATCTCCAGGAGAAGCTTGTCACGCTGGTTTCTTGGCATGTACTCGACTGTTCTCATCATTGGAGGGGCTCGGGACCTCACTGTCGCTGAGGATGACTGTGGTACTTTTCAGGGCAGCCCCACTTCTTCTTTTGAGCGTGACTTCTTGGCTCCAGTGTAGAACCCTCAACCTACTGCACAACTCCTTCACCCCACTGGCATAGACTTTCTAGCTTCCACCACTGACCTTTGGGCCTTCCCCATGCAGATCCATAAAACAGACTGGCATGAGTCCTTGTCGTGGGCTCTAGACCTCCAGCTGGACTAGTGGGAGGCATTGTCATAGGCTCCAGGTCTTCAGCTGGGCTCCTGCAGGACATTGCTGTAGGATCCAGAATATTCTGGGTCTTTAGTGTTGTGGACAGATTTTCCTGCACTTTCTTGGGTTTAACTCTGGGTGACCATCATAAAATAGTATTATAAATTCTGTGTCCTGTATACAGTTATTCTCCCCATAACCCCTGACAACAACACATGGTTTCCCTAACACCCTTTTTTTGCCTTACTTTGTTTCACACTGCCGCACAAGCAAGGCTGTTTGGTTCTGTGTTCTTCAAGCTGCATGCCTTAACTCAATAAACACTTACCGAACTCTGTTTTAACAGCCTTTGAAGCCATAAAATGAGTTCTGAAGATGCAGAGGTTACCTAGAAGTGCCCAAGTGTGTAATTCTTCAGGAAGTATACAATTTCTTTGGATTCAAGTTAAAAAAAAAAACCAGTGATTTGTCATGTTTCATATTTCTAACTCAAGAGACCTGACTCATGTGGTTTACGTCAGAGCTACACTCTAAAACGGAAGGAAAATGTCAGGTTGTTTATTTCTGCCCAATTTTCTTATCTCAAAATAATTCTGAGCTTGAATAGCCAGATCTGTGTTCAATAATATCAGTGGAATACTTTTTTGAATCACCCATTCTGTTTCCAAAAATGACACATTCTGGGAAAAGAAGAGTTAAACATTTTGACGATTGTGTCAAAACAAAATAAAAGGCAAAAGTGAAATGAGCACCAGCTCTCCACACAGGTGCAATAAAAAATCTATCCTGATCTCATCTCACACGCCACCTACTTTTAAAGGCTGTTTCATTATAGATGAAAGGCAAAGATAGGAAACTCCACAAAGATACTTAGAAAAAGCTCTCCTTCCTGATCATAAGCTTTCCCTTAGTGACAAGAAGAAACCCTGTCGACTGATGTTGACAAAGCCCTCTTGCGTCCTGTGAATTCTCTGTTGTGAGATATCCGATCAAAGTCCTCATAAGAGAAAGGAGAAGAGTGGAACTTTAGTTTGATTTTAAAGCCTATTCTGAATGATTTTTGCAGTTAGCTAGCAGAATAAAGCAGTGGACAACGCTGATCTTTATTGAGGATCCAAGAGTCTTGCTGTTGACGTTGGACTCTAGATGGCCATCGATTTTGTGCACAAAGGCCATAACCCAGTTCACGCTAACTAGCACAAAGATCACATTCAGAGTAAAGTTAATTCGGGGGAAACATTCATACACGTATTTATCATTTACATAAGATATATAAAGCGATGCCTAAGCCTTAAAACTTTCCGGATACAGGTTTGTAATACTGACTTTGCAACTAATCGTCTCCTCTCTTAGGGTATCTTTCCAAACTGCTGCCTTGAAATTTTATTTAGATTTTCTATTTTTCTCAGTTTTTTTCTTTGATGCTTTGGGTTTTTGTGACTTGACTCTTGAAGGAAATTGCAGTATGTTTTACGCTTGTCTTACACATCTTTGCATCTGATGGAATATAAATTCTGAGAGAGGGGTGGTGTTCTGTTCACTCTGTTGGGGTATGGAGAAGAATACCTTTCCTGGTGGGTAGATGTGCAATGCTGTAGTTGGGTCTGGGCTGGCACGCAAACCCTCTTATGTTAAAGGGTTGGTACCCAGCAAGGCACTATTAAGAAGTGGTGGACATTGTGAGAGTTGAGGTCTATTGGGCAGTGCCCCGATCACTAGAGGCACACCCTTGAGGGGATACTGACTGCCCGGTCTCTTTCCCTCTTTTTCATTGCAGCCACGATTTGGGCAATTGTGCTTCCCCATGCACTCCTGGTGGCGACGTGATGCCCAGCCACTTCACAAATGGAACTGGCTGAAACCTCTACAACTGAGCAAAGCAATCATTTTCTCTTTGGAAGTTGACTATCTCAAATTTTTGTTAAACTAACACAAGACTGACTAACCTACATCACATTTGGTAACTGTTTGTCAAATGGTTTTCAAATTCCATCACTGTATCTTCATAAGGGCTCAACTCATGGAAATATCCAAGTGATCAATAAGTCATGGTGGATTCAATGTATTGATTCAATTATAAAATAAAGAGTTGTGCACCATTATTATTTATTGAATATTAATATGTACAGACCTGTTCTCATTCAGTCCCATAAAGAAGTTGCTTATTCTAATTTTACACAGGAGGAAACTGATGTAGAACATAGTAGCTAAATTAACCAAGTTAAAAGGAAAGAGTCTCAATTTAAATGCAAGTCAATCTGCCTCTGGAGTACAGAGCAGTCTCAGTTTGGAGATTATAGCTCTCATGTGTTAAATAAAACTACCTTGATGACCATTTCCATCTCTTTATACAAGTTAAGTCTTTATAAAAATATCCAATATTTGGTTACAGTACTTTGCACTGTAAAGTCACTTTAAACTTCAATGAAAGCTGATTAAATTCCTACATTATCCCTTAGATGTAAGTATTAGGATTTTTATTTGGTGAATAGTGAAGCTAAAACAAATAGAAAAAACAGGCAATACTGTCTTCAGAGACAGTAGAGCTAGATTGTTTTGAATTTTCTCTTCCCTAATTCTGTTCTCACATGGCTGAGATGTGTCTTAAAATACAAAAACAGTTTTGAGACTCACATTATCACAAATTTGTAATAAACTCATGGATCCCAGCTGTATTTCAATGAAATACCAACAATGACAAAAATAGCAACAGCTGCCATGTTCTATTGCTCCTGACACAGTAAATAAGAGTCTATCTTCTTGTACCCATTGTTTCATTTAAAATTCAGACTAACCATATATAAGACTGTTTTTTCCCATGTCATAAATGAAGATGTAACATAGTAATCCAAAGGATACAAAACTAGCTTTGGGGAGAAATAGAGTACAAACTCACTGTATTCAGTCAAAGTTCTCCAGAGAAACAGAATGAATACATATGTGTCAGTCCTCATGACTGAGAATTTGAACTGCCCAAATCTGAGGAAATGAGAAGACTGGTGTCCTGTTCCAATCGGGACAGCAAGCTCATCCCTGACATTTTGTTTTGTTTATGTTTTAAATGGAGTAGATGGTGTATATCTACCCATATGATGAAGGTGACCTTCTTTACTGATTCTACTAATTGAATTGTTAATCTTTCCAAGCAATAACCCCACTGGCATATCCAGAAATAATATCTCACCAGTATCTGTGCATCCCTTAGTTCAGTTAAGTTCACATATGAAATGAACCATCACACTTGCATTGGATTGAATTTAATATGGCTCTGGTTAATGCTCATGGTAGATCTCCTTCTTGTAGGGACATGCTTTACAGTACAGATCATAAGCCACGCAACAACTGCATTAATATAGAGGGATTCAGGCATGAACCCACAAGTTACTATTAATCATAGTATTTATCAAGCAATATGTGGCTTAATTGACTGCATATAAAAGCCTATCAAAATGACACTGGAAGCTAATTACTGTCTTAGTTACTTTTCCCTGAGACAGAATACCTGACACTCAAAGTTTAAGAGGAAAAGGTTTATTTAGCTCATGATTTATAGAAGTTTCAGTCCATAAACAGCTGGCTCCAAGGCAGGGTGGCATGACTGAGGAGCAACCACTCCTACTGAGCTGAAGCAGCAAGAGAAAAAGGGGGAGGAAGTCTTTTTTCCTCCATTAAATTGTATGCAGGCTGCCCTCCCTAGGATGGTATAGCACTCACACCCCATTCTGAACCCTAAACAATGAACCAAACGCTGGGTTCAGCCACCTCCAAAAATCCCACCCTTCATGATCACATGAGGCTTTGAGGGAACATTTAGACACGAGCCATTTTACTGATGCATATAAAAAATATAAGCAGCATAATTCAGACCACATACATGAAATGACTTCAGGACAGAGAGGAGACAAGAAACATCACAGATGCAGCAGCCTTTGGGTTTGTTCAACCTCTGAAAGA
Organism: Dasyprocta punctata; assembly: GCA_004363535.1. Taxonomy (NCBI): domain Eukaryota; kingdom Metazoa; phylum Chordata; class Mammalia; order Rodentia; family Dasyproctidae; genus Dasyprocta; species Dasyprocta punctata. The sequence continues at coordinate 68,765 of RJWM01008686.1, forward strand.
CAGAAACCACTGAATTTCTCCCATATTTCACCCAGGGTTACAACAGCAAATTAATTGGAGTGGACAGTTAAAAGGGAGTGGGATTTGGGCACAGGCAGCAAAGATGAGAGACAGATATGAGGTAAAGAGTCAAAAAAAACCAAAAAATCACACACAGTGGTCCAAAGTAGGAGGAATTGGCCTGGCCTACAGAGTTCTTCCTGGAAAGGTCAGGCCCAATCAGACCGCACCACTAAGGAGTTGTTAGATTATAGCCTTGGAAGTCAGGGAGGGGCCTGATAGGGTGAACAACTGATGACTCTTAAAACAAGATTTTAGAAGAATTTCCTGGTGATATTAAAGCACAGTGACACCAGGAACAGAGCCCCATTAGTCATGAAGTATATCCTAATGTGAGGTGATGATTTGGGGACAGTTGGAAGCGAAAGGAAGAGATAGATGCCAGAGATGTTAAAAAGGAAAACAATAAAATGTCAAATTGTGTTTGCTACTGACTGGGAAGGAAATCTACCTAGGTACCTGAAATAATAAGCACCTAATTTATTCCAGAAATGAGGACAAGATCAGAACTGTTTCCGAGCCAACATACACATGCGGACTCATAAGCATGTTACAGAAGAGAATAACAAGCCCACATCAAGCATAGATGCCAGCCTTGGCTGTCCTGGTTACAGAGTTTAACTAACTAAGACAAGAGTCATAGAAATGCAGACCATTGGCTGTGGTGACCTTATTTCCAGGATTCAATAGGGAACATTGGGGTTTTTTCTCTGATTTTTAATATATTTGCATGAACACTCATACAAACACGAGAAGTTAAATCACACTTAGTTAAATGTTTGTTAATGGTTTATGTTGTTATTACATTTTTCCAGAATAATTTCATTTGGCCTCATCGAGAGATTACAAGCTACACTGAAACTATAGCTTTAGAATTTAGATGTTCGGCAAATATCTTGCTTTTCCCTGTTTTGTGAGAATATACTAGTCATTTGAAAATATTAGCCCATAGCACATATTTATTTGTAATCACATGATTTGCAAAAGACAATTCAAAAGACTGATGAAACTTCTTTAAAAAGAGTTGAGATTAGAGTTCTCAAAACAATGTTTTTATTTTAAGTCAAGAGAGATAACTTTAAAACAGGATATAGTTAGATTTGTTGCACATATGAAATCAATTATAAAATTTAAAACAAAATGACAAATTTAAACAATGCTGCACAAGCATAATAACCAAATCAAAATGGATTAAAGCTTTAAATGAGAGACTTGAAATTGTAAAAGTTATAGAAAAAACCATGAAAGAAACATTGCGTGGCCCTGGGGTTGACAGTGATTGCTTGGGTATAATACCAAAAACACAGGCAACAGAACCATAAAGATTCGAGTGAAACTGCATCAAACAGAAGAGCTTTCACATGGGAAACAATCGAAAAAGAACAACTTAAAAATGGTGCAAATATTTGCAAACCATGCAGCTTCAAGGTCCTAACATCCAAAATGCATAAGGGATTTCCATAACTTACTAGCAAAAAACAAGAAACAAAAAGCAAAAGTAAATAAGCAGATTAAGAAATGATAAACTGGGAATGGTGGTGCACTCCTGTAATCTCAGCACTCAGGAGGCTGGTTCAAGAGGATTGTTGCAAGTTCAAAACTAGCCTGGCCTATTGTTACGGTTTGTGTTAGCCTCCCCTCAAGCCTCATTCAGTCATGGACGCAGCTGAATCTAGCATTGGTGAATAGTTTGTTGTCTGGTGCTGGGATTGGTGATGTGAGTGTTGCACCCACCCAGGGGTGGAGCCCGCATACAGTGTAAGAATGGGAAAAAGGCCTATCTTCTCTCTCTTGCCTAGTTCGCGCTTTGCTGCTCATGGCCAACATAAAAGGCTGGCCCTCAGTCACACCACCCTACCTTGCAGCCAGCTGAGTATGGATTGAAACCTCCAAAAACTGTAAGAAAAAAACCTTCCCTTCCCTAATTTTGGGTGTCAGGTATTTTGTCCCAGCAATGAGAGAAAAGTAACCAAGACATCTAACAAAGTGAGCTCAAGGCCAGCCTGAACTGCACAGTGAGACCCAGTCTCAAAAGAAATAATACAAAATAATAATAAAAATAATAAAAACAACAACTCAGATTAAGAAATGGCCAGAGAACCTGAATAATTTCTGCAGAGAAGACCATTTCTAACAGGTGTATGAATAAACATCCCATATCAGTGATCACCAGGGAGGTTCTACAAAAGAGAAGGAGACCCACCTCGCACATGTTGGGGTGGCTGTCACTACAAAAAGCCAGGATGACACTATGGAGGCTTTCAATACTTGTGTGCTCTCGGTAGGAAAGAAAAATCACACAGCCACTGTGGAAAACAAAGTGGAGATACCTTAAAAAATTGAAGTAGAAATTCTATATGATCCAGCTTTGTGTTTCTGACAATTTATTAAAAAAAAAAAACCCGAAATTAAAATCTTGAAGAGATATCTCCATCTCATTTAGTGGCAGATTATTTAAAATAGCAAGACAAACTGCCGGGCATGGTGGTGCACTCCTGTAATCGCAGTACTTGGGAGGCTGAGGTAGGAGGATCATTGCAGATTTGAGAGCAGCCTGGGCTACGAAATGAGCCCAAGGCCAGCCTGAGGTGCATAGCGGGACCCTGTCTCAAAAAGAAAAAAAAAAAAAAAAAACTAAAAGAGCAAGACAACTTGAGCATTGATTGATGAATGAATGATAAGGAAATG